>JADBJO010002251.1:157500-172500 GCA_016801955.1 Conus betulinus
ACACGTTGTGAAAAAACAAATCGCTAGAAGCGACACGGCCAGAGAGCTGATTTATGTGGAAGCTGATTGGTTCTCTGGGAATGAACTGCTGGAGTGCTGGGCCGGTGGGATCAGAGGACTCGACACTTATTTCCCTGCAGGAAAAATGCCGATACTTTTTTTTTATCTTGTGTGTTGCTGCGTGTCCGTATGCCTGCTGCTGTTCGTTAAGGTTTATCATTCACTGGGACAAAAGTGATCTCTGCTCACTGATTATTTTTTAACATCTGTATTAACAACATTGTAACCGACTATATATGTTTTATGAAATTAAATCTGTTTATTTGGTTTCTGTCTTTTTAAAACCACATACAACTGCAAAAACGAATCAACCTCCACATCCTCCCCATCAACATCCCCGCCCCAATTCAATCGTCGGCCTAAAATTCTTGCTGGAAGTATGACTACCCTTCAGTTCAGAGAAAAGAGACACCGTTGTGTGTGTGTGTGTGTGTGTGTGTGTGTGTGTGTTTCTGTCTGTGCGTGCGTGTGTGTGTGTGTGTGTGTGTGTGTGTGGGGGGGGGGGGGGGGGGATAAGAAAAAAACGTAAAAAAGGGGTGGCCTTGCTCTCAGATGGATCTTGAACACTGACAACGGTTTAGACTTGAAAAATTGAAATATTCACCTTGCATGAAAAGGTAGTATGTATTCTTAAAATCATTGGTACCCTGGTTTTTCTGCGACTGAAGAAAATTAATAAAAAAAAAAAAAAAAACACGGCGCAAAAGTGAATAAGGAAACAAAAATTAAAAAAAGAAAAACAGTTAACAGATTTAGGAATGGAAGGACTGAGAAAAGAGACACCGTTGTGTGCGTGCCTCTGTGTGTGTGTGTGTGTGTGTGTGTCGTAGTTGTTTTTATAAGTCACCCGTCTTTTGACCATCCCAACGAGTCACTAAAAAGACTGGAAATTTGTGACTGGACTGACAATGGGAACCACCTGATTACAGCCTCGCTTCAATACTCGCCCATAGCAGCCAGACAGATGTAAAACAGTATTAGACGAAAGAGTGTGAAAGACGAATGGGAATGGGAGATCTTCAGGCCACAGCTGGGCTGGTATGTCAACAGTTACTTCACACTGATTCAGACAGGCCCCATCGTGGGTGGTTGATTCACGTGGGGTTTCAAAGTCCGTGGGAATGCGCTGGTTCTAGTGATGGGGCCAATAGAGAACGAGGAATTGACTCTCATTTGCATACAGGAGTTCTCGAAGCGGCAAGAAGACAGGTATGCAGGAGAAATGTTCGTTCTGAGAGGGGTGGGGGGTGAGGAGGGGGGTTCGGGGGTGGGGGGGGGGGGGGGGGGGGGGGTGAGGGGGGAGGGGGATAAGGGCGAAAGCGAGGAGGGGTGGGATGGGAGTGGGGTGGGGCTGGGGGCTATGTCTGTCAGTTCATGTCTGTCTGTATGTTTACAGTTTAGCCTGGCACACATCAAGAAATTCGGGGTGACAAAGCATTTCCTAATCATCTTTAGCATAAAAGATTTCCATTGTACAAGCTCATCCTTTAATTTATCTGTGGGTTTCACTGCTCCGAACACACACACACACACACACACACACACACACACACACACACACACACACACACACCTCGCCCTCTATCTCTCTCTCCTTGTGTTACTGTGCACCATCGGTATACTTATGATACTTCTGGAACTGAATCTGAAAACGAAAAAAAAAAATCCACAGTTGTTGATTTTAACATGTTCGCTTTGTTATGTAATGTCTACTACTATATCAAACAATTACTTAAAAACGCTCGCACATTGTCCGACGGCTTGAGATGATCATAATTCTCCCCAACGGTCTTGCTCAGCGATCAATTGTTTGACGTCGCTCTACCTCTTGCACACACTTTTGAAGTCATGTCGCTGGCCTGTTGTCATTTCAGCCGTGGCCGTTCTCTTTGTCTCTGTCTTCTCTCTGGAGGAGTCCATCCAAGTATTTAGTTTATCAAACGTGAGGGCGAAAGACCAGCCAGCTACCTAGCCTACGCCAGTTGGCATACGAGGAGAAGACTACTGGATTTTGGTTTGATCGCTCTTTGACGTTCACAGCGGGTGATGAAGTCGTTTCACTTTATCTTCAGGATTTATCAGAGACATTTGAAGTGAAAGCGTAGAGCTTTCCTCTTGAACACACACACACACACACACACACACACACACCATACACACACACACACACACACACACACACACACACACACACACACAACACACACACACACACACACCACACACACACACATACACACAGAGAGAGAGCGAGAGACTCGCGCGTGCGCGCGCGCACACACACACACACCGGACAACACACACACACACCACACACACACACCGTACTAAAACTGAATCATACAACATTTAGGGGGGAAAGAAAACAACAACAACAATAATAAAAAAAAAAACAACCCAAATTCCTGACCAGGCTTACCAGGAGAACAGTCTGTTTTTTCAGCCTACCCCTGGCACGCCCAGAGCGGTTAGACAGACGTTAAAACATCATTAAAGGCAAGCGAGTGCAAAAGACGAATGAACACAGCGCTCTCTTTTCGGATTAGCAATGTCAACAGTTAATTCAGGATAATTCGGACAGGCACTTCAGCGGCAGCGTTCATGGGGCTGTGGGGATGCTGCTTGCATGGATTGGATGGCCCAAAAAAACGGAGAAGAGGAATGGTGTGTGTGTGTGTTGTGTGGTTTGTCGTGCGTTGCGTGCGCGCGTCGCGTGTTGTGTGTGTGTGCATGCGCGTATTGCTCTGTTGTGTGGTGTGTGTGGTGGTTTTGTGAGTGTGGTGTGTGTGTTGTGTGTGTGGTGTGGTGTGTGGTTTGTGGAATGCGAACCCGAGGGGTGTGGTGGGTGTATGTTTGTGGTTTGTGTTGGTGTGTGGGTGTGTGTTGTGTGGTTTGCGTGCGTGTTCGTGTGTGCGTGCATGCGTGCGTGTTGTGTGTGGTGGAGGCAGTGGTGTGAAAAAGAAATGTGTGGGGGGTAAGAATGTGGGGTGGAAAGGGTGTGTGGGGGATGGGTGGTTGTGAATGAAAATTGACGCGCGGCTCGCGGAGCGAAGAAACAGACACACACGACATGGCAGCAGCGCGCAGAGAAAGTGGCTCGCGAATTGCTTGAGCGCATGGTATCTGGATCGTGGTTGGTCTAGAATATCGTCACCGGAGAGAAAAGATGAATAGAAAGACAGAAGATTGCTGTATGGGGTGCTCGTGTGAAATTTTTCTTGTAGTTAATTGTGGGGTTTTCAGCGCCATGGGTAACGGCTTGTTGAAATTAAGTTCGTTCGCGGGTCGACTCAGCTTTGAACCACGTCAAGGGCGAGAGAAACGTTCGCTGGTCACTCGGGATGCCCTCGGAGAGCTCTCGAGTTTACGGGCAACCTGGCACAAACCTTGTTATTTTTTTTTTTGGTTGTCGGTGCCTGGGGGCGACGAAGTCGGTCCACTGCCTGTAAATTGCTCCGGCCCGCGGCATTGCGTGTGCGTTCAAAGAAGTGACAAATTTTGACATTGTCGTTCACGAATGGCAGTGATAATAGGAAGTCATCAAGCGCATGTAGAAGGCAAGGCAGGCAACCAAATTCGGGGAGAAAAAAGTCAGAGCCAACGGTAATTGGTGAGAGTGCGCTTAATAGTAGTGCGAAAGGAACGTCCAGCGATGCAGAAGGGGCAAAGATAATTCATGGTCACTTGTCGGGCGCGCCCTTTTTTGTGTCATCGTTGTTGGCTCAAGTCTAAAATTCTATTATTGTTAGGGATCCACTGGGAATGGCAAAAACCCTTTCCGTTACCGCCGGGTCGTTTCATCTACGAATATTGCAGATACAACAACTGTGTTTGATTTTTGTCTCGTCTGTCCTCAAGTTCGCGTGGAGTCTCTCGTGCTCTCTCCTTCTCCGATCGGTCTCTCTCGGCCTCAAGGGGGTTGTCTTGTGTTTTTAACGGGTAAGGCATTTTTCTTGTATGTTTTGTTGCACTTCCTTCTCTCAGTCTAAACAGCGTCGTCGGGTCCTCCTCTTCCTCTCTCGCGGGGGGGGACTAGCGATGCAATCTTCTCCCCGTCGGTATTGAGGGGTTCTCTCTCCCAGTCTTCAGCCGCGAATGCATCCGCTCGGAAGAAGCTCGTCGATCTCCCGGTCGGGTCCTCGTCTCTCGGAATGAAGACGTCACGGAAAGGGGGGTCCCCCTCGGGTGCGGGGTCGGGTCTCACGTCCTCTGGTAGAAATCGGGGGAAGGGTCGTCTCGGCGCGCTCTCTCTCGCTCGGGTTCAATCCGGGGTCTCTCTCGTCGTCTCAGACCTCTCTCTCTCAGTCAACTGACCTCCTGCAGCTAGTTGTGGCTGTTCAGCAATTGTCAACAACAATAGTGTGAACAGTGAAGTTTGAAAGTGTGTTCTTTGAAGCTAATATCCGCACCACCTGATGTCCATTTATTGCAAATGCGCATGCTGATTTGTTGTTTGGGGCAGGTCGTTCTCTGCCTGTCTGGGCGCTATGGGAAAGTGTAGCAATGTTTTAGTGTGATCAAGCTAGATGATGAAGCTGTTGGTTTTTTTCTAACAATCACATCCTGAAAATGATTTGATTTTGGATTTCTGTCTGGGACCGCCACGGAGTGCGGTTAGTGTTTGCCTCTCAATCTCGGGGATCTCTGGTCAAAAAAGGGCGACTTTCATCAGTCTCTTAATGTGCTCAGATTAAAGAAAAACTACATTTTACTAAAGACAGGTCTTTGATAGTTCGGTCCATTGCTGCACATTTGTTAAGATGCAATGTCAACACAGAAAGCGGTTTGTTGTGTCCGTATGCAAATCTGCTGCAGAAGATAAATCTGATTCCATATCTTTAGTCAGTGTCCAGTGACAGAATTCTAAGACAAACAATTAAAAAAAAAAAAAAACAGAACTGTGGTTCTTTTTAATAAATCCCTGTTTCTCGTTCGCTGAAAAACAATCCTCTCTCTCTCTCCTCTGTCTCCCTAGCGCCGCCTCTCGCTCCTCCTCGTCTCCCTCTCATCTCTCTCTCTCCTCCTCTCTCTCTTCTGTGGTTGTGTGTGTGTGTGTGTGTGTGTGTGTGTTGTGTGTGTTTTTCTGCAAGCAAACGTGTTCAAATCGAGCGCAAACACGCACTTACCAGACACACACAGACACGACACACGCACACACAGACACAGACATAGACACCACAACACACCTTCCCGCATATACGCACACGCACATACACACACTTGCGCGCACGCGCACGCGCACATGCATACAATCACGCCCCCTCCCCCCCTCCCACGCCGCGCCCGCGCACACACACACCACACACATAAACACACAACACACATGCCATTGCCACGTTACGATCTAACACGTCGGCGCGTGCTCTCTCTCTCTCTCTCTCTCTCCTCTCTCTCTCTCTCTCTCTCTCTCTCTCTCTCTCACACACACATACACACACGCCGAGCGTGTATGTGCAGAAACACGAATAGACACGCTTTTTACTCCAACAATCGAAACTCTACTTCTAAAAACCAGACTGATGGGTGCCATAATGACATCGCCGCCAGAACAAAATCTCTGCAACGTTAGACAGAAGCCGGATAAGGCGAGAGAGAAAGAATTGTCTCTTCAGCAGAAGGAACGTTTCACATTTCGTTTTGTGACAGGAAATGAGTGTCCACGTGTGTGTGTGTGTGTGTGTGTGTGTGTGGTGTGTGTGTGTGTGTGTGTGTGTGTGTGTGTGTGTGTATGTTGTGTGTGTGTGTGTGTGTGTGTGTGTGTGTGTGTGAGCGAGCAAGAGAGAGAGAGAGAGAGAGAGAGAGAGAGAGAGAGAGAGAGAGAGAGTTTGTGTGTCTATGCGCGTGCATATACATACATGCGTGTGTACATAATTATATACTCAGTTACATGCGTACATACACACATACATGCATACACAGATACATACATACATGCATACATACATACATACATACATACATTCATACATACATACATACATACGCTAAATGCATTAACCGCATTGTCTCGGTGTTTCTGCATGTCTCCTTTGATACAAATCCAGATTTTTTTTTTTTAATCTAATATTCTCTAAGTTTTTCATAATGGCCCTTAGCATACTGGTCAATATACTCAAATTAAATTTCTTCTCTGCTAAAACACTTTTAAAAGAAAAAAAATACTGTTCCCGGCAGACGAAAGGGACAAACAAATTCCAAGACAAAAACACGACGCGTTTCGACTCCTTTGTCTTCCTCGGGCAAGATAAGCTGCGTTTTGATAGTGATTCAACGCCCATTTTGAAGAGATAAGCGATTGCTCGTTCTTCATTTTCATTGTCCTAAATGTTGTTTGTCATGTCTGAAGAAGACCAGAGTGGTCGAAACGCGTCGCGCGTGTGTTTTGTCTTATCCTGTGATTTGTTTGCCCCTTTCGTCCGACTGAATACTATTTTTTTTTTCTTTTAAGTTTGTTTTTATTTCCTTCCTCCCGCAGTCGCTTCCCTTTGAAAACCGACTTATGTCTAGACAGTCGCATCAGTTGAATTCAATGTCAGCTGCGAATCGAAGGTCTGTCGGGATTTGAAAGCGGGTCAAATATTTCGCCGTTTACGGTCTTGGACATTAGAAACGCCGTATTTGCTATTAGAATAATTCATTTGGCCAATTGGGAGAGCGTAAGGCTGGGGTTGGTGGTTGGGGTTGGGGGGTGGGAGGGAACAAGAAAGAGGAAGGTGGTACGGAGAAAGAGGAGTGGTGGGAAGGAGAGTCTAGCTAGGGGTGGGGGTAGCGGTAAAGGAGGGGCCTAGAGGGCTTTGGGATTAGAAGTGGAGATGAAGACAATAGGGAATAAACGGGGGGGAGGGTTTTGAGGGCCATGGGAAGAGAGGGAGTGGAAACGGAGGGATGTCTAGCGCGCAACTCTCTCTCTCTCTCTCTCTCTCTTTCGCTCTCTCTCTCTCTCTCTCTCACACACACTACACACACACACACACACACACACACACATCCCTTCCCCACGCACACACACGCATGAATGAAATATACACATTAATAAGTGTTGTACATGGTCTAGAAACTTCTAGATTTAACAAAAATATGATCATTTTCTCCCCCGTGACAGTATAAATCCTAATTAATGATAAACTTATTCTATGAGAGTATCGTATAGAATCTTTTTCTTTTTCAAAAAATCATTGTCTGTCTGTTCTGTGTCTGTCTGTCTGTATCAAATCTCTGTCTATCTCTATTCTCTCTCTCTATCTCTCTCTCTTTCCTTCTCCACTCGTCTCCCCCAATTCTTACACTCTCTACCTCTCTCTCCTCTCTCTCTCTCTTTCTCTTTCCTTTCCCAACAACCCCCAAAACTTCTTCTTCGCTTCACTTTGTCAGTGATTTTTTAGTGACATTTTGTCTTTTTTTTTCGCCCCCCTCCCAACTACGCTCTCACCCCCCCCCCGCCCCCCCCCCCCCCCCCCCCACCCCCCCCCCCCCACACCCCACACACCTACCCTACCCTCCCAGCCTCTCTCCAGTTCTCCCTTTGTCTGGAAATTCCAACTTGTTCTCTCGCTGATTATTATCCGAGAAAAAATGTCTGTCACGTTCATATGACACTTCTTTAGAATTCATTGTGTCTGTTTCTAGAAGGCCGCACTCCGTGAAGACAGAGAGAGAGAGAGAGAGAGAGAGAGAGAGGAGAGAGAGAAGAGGAGAGAGAGAGATCCACTCACATTGATTGCACTTAGCACATCTGTGACCAGAGAGAGAGAGAGAGAGAGAGAGAGAGAGAGAGAGAGAGGAGAGAGAGAGAGACGGGAGAGAGAGAGAGAGAGAGATCTGTTTATCTATCCAGCTATCTTTTTGTCTGTGTCTATCTATCTATACCTATCTATCATCTATCTATCTATCTATCTATCTATCTATCTATCTATATATCTATCTATCTATCTGTCTATCTAGCTATCTATCTGCGTGTGTGATCGTGTATGCATTCGTGCATACATATGCATACATATGTGAATATCTGTGTGCATATGTGTGTGTGTGTGTGTGTGTGTGTGTGTGTGTGTGTGTGTGTGTGTATGCGAGCGCATATGTCTATGAAGTAAGGAGCATGTGTTGTTGTGTGAGACTTTTATATACACACACTTATTATTTTCATGACGTGTGCTATATTTATTACGGTTTCAGTCTTACCTCTGCAATTCATACCTGTGCAATTGAACTTATTTGAACTATCGACGCATAGGCATGTGATGTCGAAACTATGCATGACTGTTCAATTGAATACTGCCTCCTCCGAGATGCAATAGCATTTTAATTTGAAGTGAATTAATTCGACGAAAATGTGCTATGGACTCTTTTATTTTGCCAAAGATGAAATTCAACATTTCGTAGCAAAAATCCAATCAAAACCACGGTCTAGACAGGTAGGCATCTCACCCGCCATTGATGTGAATATAACAATAACCATAATTAAGGAGGGAGATCGAAATAACAGGCGGCCATTGAGACATACCTAAAGGGTTCTTCAGAAACACAAATCAGGTCGTAATGTCAGCATATATATATATATATATATATATAGATATATATATATATATATATATATATATAATATATATATATATATATCATTACCCTGACATTTTCAGACAAGAAAGTAATGGAAAAGCGGATCACGATTATGACCTTTACTTGGATCTTCAAAGGGATGCAATTCCAAACGGTTGGCTAAATCTATAGAATGATGGATAGTACATCTAGGAAAAGAAGGGGAGTGGGGGTGGGGGTGGGGGGTGAAGGTCTTCGGTCAAGAAGAAAAAATGATATTGTACATCTGTATGGTGTAAGTTCTAGGTCACGGTGACAATGGTGAAACTATGTAGTGTAAGTACCGAGTGATTAGAGATTAGACCCATAGAGCCATTAGGCCCGTAGGAGACGGGTTCACATCGCTCGAGTGAAAGGAGGGTGGGGGTGGGGGTGGGGGGGGGGGGGGGGGGGGGGGGAGGCGTGGAGGGGGAGCTTTTGGAAAACCCTGTGCCAATCAATCCACCTTTTTTCAGGTTTATAAACCAAATGGTGGTCTAGGTTGCAAGCAGTATAATTTCCTGATCGAGAGAGAGAGACAGAGAGAGAGAGAGAGAGAGAGAGAGAGAGAGAGAGAGAGATGGACAGACGAGACGGATAGACAGACAGGCAGATAGGCAGACGGACAGGCAGATAGGCAGACAGATAGAAAGATAGGCAGACAGATAGACAGACAGACAGAGGCAAAAGAAAAAGAAAACAAAGAGAAAAGAGAGAGAGAGAGAGAGAGAGAGAGAGAGAGAGAGAGAGACAGACAGACAGACAGACAGACAGACAGACAGACACAGACAGACAGAGACAGAGAGAGACAGAGAGAGACAGAGACAGAGAGACAGAGACAGAGAGAAGCAGACAGAAACAGAGGCAGAGAGAGTCAATATGCATGATTTGTTTTCACAAAAGCTTCGTGCCAGTCCCAACAGTTATTCTGAAAGACTGTTCAATATCCGGTGCCTAAAAACATAGGAGTCTTTCCTGTCTTCAGTGCTATGGAAATTGATAAATTTCTAACAGCTACATCATATATGGACAGTATCGAAATTATGAGCCGGAAAACATGGACCCAAACCTTTGGAGGAATGCGTTTTAAAGTGTTGTGGAAGGGGACATCTGTGGGCACAGGCCTTGTTACTTTAAGCAGCGAGGGGTATGCCCAGGAAGGAAAAGAATCATACAAACTGAAGGGACAAAATCAGACAAATGCCGAACATGATAGATATGAACTACCCACCTTAACCCACCTGTTCCGTTAAGTAAAAAAAACAAAACAAACAAACAAATGAAAGACAAGATGCAAAGAATATAAACGTACTGCCAGTACAGTGACAAAGAGGGGAGACAATTTCCAGTTAGTGGAAGAAAAAAATTTACAGTGCAGTGATTATTCCCCTTAGCGGGTCTTTATGACTTTAATTATCATTTATAGCCGTTAGTAACGACTATTCTGGTAAAATAAAACACCGGGCATCATCCGTGACCCATGATAAACATACCTAAAATTTTCAGAAAGATTCACACAGAAGTTTTGTCTGGAGCCAGTGGAACACATTTTGACCACGGACAGAAAGACAGACACACAGACAGCATTTCTTCGTTTCCCATTGTAAAGTACTCCCTGTTCTATAACAACTGGTAGTACAAAACACGAATATTTCACGGACTTGCAAAGCTTCATTTTTTCAAAGGTAACTTATTTCACACTCAAACCAAAGAAGTAGTAAAGGCGTACACCGACACTTTTTACACTCCACCATCCCTGCCTTTACTCATACACCCACACTTCTTGAAACAGTTTTCATTTTAGGGCGAGTCTTTTTGCTTGAGTGTATTTTTTTTCCACCACAGTTTTATCTGAGGCCTGTATAGGTAGAAACCAAAATAACAGCTACTCCCTGACAAATTTGACCAATCCGTTTACTTGTTTTGGTCATCTGCCCCGTGCACGTAACAAATAATGCTCAGGAACAAGAACACACATTACAGCTTCGCCATGATTTCCGTGTTCAGCAGAAGAAACCGGATAACCCGTTTGAAAATCGTAGGGGTCTGTCATTTTTTTTTTTTTTTTTTAATGAACACGAACGTCGCGCTAAGACTATAATTTTAAATGTAAAATTCTCTGCTCATTCATTCATTCATTCATTCCATTCATCATCATTCATTCAGTCATCATTCATTCATCATTCATCGATTTCGTTCGAACAAAAATCACAAATCACATACATAATAGGGATCTGTCATTTTTTTTTTTTTTTGAGGTGCATGTAATTTTCAATGTAAAAACTCTACTCATTTCTTCACTTCATGCAAACACAAGTCACATATTATTCAGGAAATCAGGTGCTCACAACTCTTGATAGTAAAAAAAAAAAAAAAAAAAAAACAGTCATAATAAAAAGACGAAGTCAGTGTCAACATAGTATATAGTGCTTAAGTTCACTTAGAGCTGGCTATGTCAATTAGCACCGCAACACCCCCCCCCCCCCCCCCCCCCCCCCCCCCCCCCCCCCCCCCCCCCCCCCCCCCCCCAAAGTCTGACGTCGTCCGTTAGTGCCTGATGGTGGAGGTCGTTTGCTGCTTCACCGACCCTGATGTTCGAAGGAGTGGAAGGCTGCCCTCGTGGTCCTGTCGTCTGGAAAGCGACAGTCGTTAGTCCTCGCCTTCCCGAGGTCTGGAGGAGGGGACGGGGGGAGGGAAGGAGAGGATAGGCAGGGGAAAGGGAGGGAGGCACTCTGCTGCTTAGTATCTAGCCGCAGTAGTCGTTCTTTTGAAAAGGGAAAGACTCTTATTAGTAAGTGTGGAAGCTTCATAGTTTAGGTTTGTTGCCAGAGGCTGTGATATTATAATTGTACGAAATTCAACCTTTAAAACGTCCTTCCAAAACTATAAACAGTAAACGTAATCACAACGTTCACTAAGTTACACAGCCGTTCGCTCTCACTTGTTCACTAAGTTACACAGCCCGTTCGCTTACAACTCTCTTGTTCACTAAGTTACACAGCCCGTCTGCTTTACTAAGCGCCCGTTCGAGGACTAAGTACACACGGACCTGGCAAAACACCGTTCGCTGAAAGTGGGTTCAATGTGGGTTCAATGTGCAAAAATGAGAGAGTTAAGACTGATTTAATCCAGTCTCCAAGTTTACATCCGACACCAAATATCAGTCTAGTTTTGCCGTCCACATCTCTCAAACTGACCCGTTAAAAAGAAAAGAAAAGAAAAAAAAAAAAAAAAAAAACCTACAGCAGTGTTCGACACGACTGACGAGGAGAAAGTCATCTGTGTGTCATACATAAATGTTCAACTTTACAACGTCTAAACACTGATCAGAGATGCATGATAAAGTAACGAGAAAGATATCGCTTTCCGTTCCCTACCATTATCTATTAGTAAAAACTGACACGCTACCTCTGTTTAGCTGTTACAATCCAGTGCTTTCAGCCAGTATCCAGGACCGGTGAGGTTCCGATGTAGTTAGTCTGAGGCTTTGAAAGACAAACTGTTCGTTGGCCGAAGCCTGTGAAGGATCGTACTATGGCGGTTGTCTTTCATCGATGCTCAGAGAAGTCCCACCTGATGTGATCTTTGAGTTCCTGAAAGAGATTAACATTTTCCATCTTATCTAAGATTTCACATCAGAAAGATTTTTTTCCCAAAAAATTTCCGTGTTTTTGTTTAGAACGTGTCTTTTAAAAGTGTTGTGTGAATATTTTTTTTTTTTAAACTTGTGAGTTTGACTTCAACGCGGTGACAGCCCTGGTACGGCCCTTTGCAGTCGGCTGGGCTATAAGCATCATTACCTCACCTTTCATCGATGTGTATTGTGTGGACACAATATTAGGGCTTGCCCTCCTTAGTTGTGGGCATAAACGTGACACAACACATCGTCCGAACACTTTAAGATGCATGGTACGAAGTGAACAGTTTTGCTACAATAAAAAACGTGTACCCACAGCGTAGAAAACATAGGCTGCCAAGCTACTGAAAACGGCGATAACACATGCGGCGAAAGTACAGGCGGGCAAAAGTACATGCGGCGAACGTACGTGCGGCAAATGTACATGCGACGAAAGTATATGCTGCCGAAATACAACGTGTGCTGATGCACACAAGAGCCTAGCCTGTACAAACGAGCACAGCAGGCTTGTTGTGCAATGTTAGGTGACCAGCCCATTCCCTAAAACTGAACCTTTTCCTTGAGCTTCTGAATTCAATTGCCCGTAAAAACGAACATCGAACCGTCTCCCCTGAGAAGGCCCACAACGAGAGCTTGCTCGGCCTCGCACAATCAAGCACGACCCACATATAAGGCACAAAGGGCACCAAGTTCTCCTGAAGCACGTGCCCAAGCTATTGGAATTTCACCAGCACATACAGATACTCCACGTTTCGCCCTAATCACATTTCGCCTCATCTTTCGTTCTCGTGCAGTTGTGAATATTTTCTTCTAGGAAGACGAAACATTCCAAGTGTATTGTTTAGAAGCCATAGACCGTTCCGACCAATGGCAGAGGAGTTTACAGAATTTACCAGAAGGGGAAAAATTTTGATATGTGTTCTGATTGGTAGGAAGAACTGACGGCATTTAGAATCTTGTCACCCACATGCTTACGTTTCGAAGATGGTGAGCAGTGAAAATGATGGACGTGTGGGGATGAAGACGCACCGGACGAAACAGGATTGGGCGAAAACACTTGTGACCGGAAGGGCGAAGAGGGGTGGGTGGGGCGAAATGGGATGAGGCGATATGGGATGGAGGGAATGGGAAGAGGCGAATTGGGATGGGCAAAATGTTATTAGGCGATACGCGCTACGCCAGCACAGGCTTAGGCTGAAGTCGCTCTGAGCTGGCTAGCTTCTTGGGATGTAGTTGAGGATGGAAGGAAACCTGGCCGCACCGATCTCTTCACCACTCTGTCAACAGTTCCAGAATCACATCAGTATGAAGGAGAAACCATTGTATTGACACGGGTCCGACCTGTGACGGCGGAGAACAGAGGAAAGCATGAACTTCGTTATGCTTTTTTCTCATATGCATACAACATCATGTCAAGTAGATTTGTATCAGTATGACAGATCCAGTGACCGACATTTCAAAAAACACATTTTGTATCGAAATGACTCCCCTACAAGACGCTGTTTCCAATATAGACTGAATTTTGAATGCGAGATTATTTGTAGCTTATTTTATTATTGCTGTGGTTATAACGAGTTGGACATCTACATTATGTATCCTAACACAGACCCAACGGGAAATTGCACACAAGTTTTAGCTTTAGTAACTCTCACGTACTGCAAACCGCCGCTGCTAAGTTTGAAAGACTGGCATCGCCTCATGCGCTTTGTATCTGCCACGTCAGATTGTCTGTCTGTCTGCCTGTCTGTTTATAAGTCTACCAGGCTCTCTCTCTCTCTCTCTCTCTCTCTCTCTCTCTCTCTCTCTCTCTCTCTCTCTCTCTCTCTCTCTCTCTCTCTGTGATCATCATATTTCTACTGTGATGTGGGTTTTTAGTACAGCATAAGGTTTTGCTACGATCATTATTTGTGCTTCTTTTTGTGTCTACGTTTTGGAAAAATGGCCACGATTAATTCAAATGCGTGTCTATTTCCTTGCATGAATAGAAGGGCGATGGAGTGCCCATTATGCAAGGGATTTTCACAAATACTGTGCTTCCTAATCCTCTCAGTGTTGCACACGATCGTTCCAGTCCTGCCAATGCAAGCGATCAAATATTGTTTAAACAATGTCAAACAAAACAGTCCCGCGAATACAAGAGATCAAATATTGTTTAAAACAATGTGAAACAAAATTGCATTTTCAACATCCAGCTTCAACGTGGGGAAAATGCACACACAAACAGAAATCTGGGAAAAAAAAACAAAAAAAAAAAACAAACAAAAAAAAACTTTCTTACACATGTCAGCCATTTTGTTTTTCATGAGCATTCAGTTCTTAGACAAATAGTCTTCGCTTCCAGCTGTGACAGCATTGACTAGCAACGGATACAGTTCATAATTAGATTTATGGTCACGTGATATCTACTCAACTGCTCATTACTTGATAGCGTGGCGCGCGTGCGTGCGTGCGGTGCGCGCGCGTTTGTGTGTGTGTGTGTGTGTGGTTTGTGTGTGTGTGTGGGAGATGTGTGTGGAAGTGTGTTGGGCTGAGAAGGAGCGACAGAGGAGAGACAGAAAGAGAGAGAGAGAGAGAGATTGAGCGAGAGAGGAAGAGAGGGAGAGAGGCCCCCACCGAGGGGGAGAGACAGAGAGGGAGAGAGAGAGAGAGAGAAGAGAACAAGAAGAAACAGGGAGGGAGGGACGGGAGGGATGGAGGGATTGGTAGAGAGAGATAGAGATAGATAGCGA
>JADBJO010002251.1:177500-185000 GCA_016801955.1 Conus betulinus
GACAGAAAGGGAGGGAATGGTGGGGGATGGGGGGGGGGGGGGGGGATTAGAGGAGAGAGAGAGAGAGAGAGAGAGAGAGAGAGGAGAGAGAGAGAGAGAGAGAGAGGAGGAGAGAGAGGTTTGCAAAAAGAGAAGGTGAGATTACAGAGAAATTCAAGAGCCGGACTGGAGAAAAAGGGCATGGCCTTTTATAAATAGAAATTTTAGACTTTTCCATAAAGAGAGAAGAGATATGTTTTTGAACGACTAATAAGCTATTTTTGTTTTTTTTTTAATGAGAAGTCGAATATTACATCATTAATTTTAAATTTTATTAGTGCATTAACTGAAAGATAAACCTTTTGTTTTTAGAATCTTTTCCATTAAATATCTGTGATATGTTTTTGAAACGATAAGAAAGCTATTTTTGAGAGAGATGAGAGACTCGGAGATTTCATTCCATAATTTTCCTCCTGAGATAGATAAAAGATGTCATAATAGAGAGTTAGATAGATAGGGGATAGATAGACAGACAGACAGACAGAGGAGAGACAGACAGAGAGATAGATAGAGAGATAGATAGATAGATAGATAGATAGACAGACAGACAGACAGACAGACAGACAGATAGATAGATAGATAGATAGATAGATAGATAGATAGATAGATAGATCGATGATATCCGTGTGTCTACTTGACTAACTAGCCGGCACTGGCAATTCTTAGCAGATCCAAATAGCCTATAAGTTATATTTCACAATCCTTAGCCAATGTCAGCCTGAACTGTGACAGACAATGACTAGGTTATCAACTAGTAGAGCTGATTTCTTAGGCTGCTTACGCATGTTCATTCCTACTTTTTTGTCCTTTTTTTGTTGTCTTTTTTTTTTTTTTTTTTTTTTTTAAAGAAGAAATGCCCAAGTATTAGGCAAAAAATACTCTTTATGACTCACAAATTTAGCAACATGAGTCTGTGTGTTCTCTTCATTTATGTCCATATGCACGTGTGGATTCGTGTGCATGTGCGTGCGCGCGTGCGCGCACGCGCGCGCGCGTCTGTTGTGTTCATGGTAACTTCAACTTATGAAGCCATTCCTTGGTTGTTTGCAAATGCTAGCATAAACCAGCTTGACGTAATTATAAGTACTGATAAGACATTTCTAACCATCTTCCACCATGCCCCCACTCCTTCCCCTCCTGCAGGAGAACAATTTTTTTCCTTTTTTTTTTTTTAATCAAAGAGTAGTTCAGACGGTGAATCAGCGATTTACATGCTCAGCGATAATTTTAATGCACATAAAATCTGCTGTCGGATTACAATTACTGCTTAAAACACAAAATCCAGACATGTACTGTGATACAGCTACAGCATTTACGTATGATAACAAATATTACACCACGTTTTAGCAAAATCACACTGTTTTCATTAATTCAATATCCACCCGAGCTGCAGATACAAACATACTAAACAAGGACCCAAGACAGGCCGCATGTAGATACGTCTGGCTGTAATAGATCAAGAAGGACACGTTGAGTTGAACATTTGTGGTAGATCTCGAAAGTAAAGCCACACCATAGCTACCCCTGCCCCTCCCCCCCCCCCCCCCCCATTAAAAAAAGTGTTTGTGGGGAAGGGGAGGGGAGAAAGGCTTGTCTTGGAGTGGTGTGAGCGGACTATGGAGGGAGGGTGTGTGTGTGTGTGTGTGGGGGGGGGGGGGGGGGGGGGTAGGAAAAGGGAAGGAAGCGAAAGATAAAGACTTGGCAAAGTTTGCACCGTTTTCTCTTCCCGGCTGAGGTAACCGTCACGACAGAGAGCGGAAGTGTTGAAGATCAGGACACTGAATATAGACACGGCGGCTGTTTTTTAACCGGTGGTAGGGGAACAAAGAGCTGCACGAACTAAAGAAGACAGGGCGGAGGCTGGAAATGCAGAGGGGAAGGCGAGAATGGGGATGGGGGGTGGGATGCGAGTAGGAGGAAGGAAGAGTGATTTAAGGGCTAGGTGGATAGGTAAGAACAGGGGGATCAGTTAACCGAACATAGGAACTGCTCTGAGAAGTGAGAGTGTAGATCTAGTGATACATTGACCACCACACATTCCATGCAGATTGAGCGGGTAGGCAGAGATGGTTGTCAGTTTACCGCCACGAAAGCAGAATAAATGCAACCAGAGACGTGCACATATATGGGGGAGGGGGAGGGGTGGGGTTGTAGGACAATGGAAGGAAATGAAGATAAATAAAGACTTGGCAAGTTTCCACTCGTGCCTTTCCCTACTGCTGTCACCGTTGCGACAGAGAGCGGAAGTGTTAAAGGTCAGGACACGACTATAGACACGGCAGCTTCTTTTTTGTTTTATTAACGGTGGTAGCGAACAATGAGCTGAACGAACTAAAGAAGATAGGGCTGAGGTTGGAAATGCAAAGGGGGAAGGCGAAGATAGGTGGGATGGGATACAAGGGTGTGTGGGGGGGGGGGGGGGGGGGGGGGATACGCAAGCCCTATGATTTCAGGGTTGGATGGACAGGCAAAATCGAAGAGAATGGGAGAAACAACCGAACATAGAACTGTTCTGCGAAGTGAGAGTGCTATTAAAATGTTTTGACCGCCACACATTGTGTGCAGAGTGAGCGGGTAGGTAGAGCTGGTTGTCAGTTTACGGTCACAAAAGCCGAATAGATGCAACCAGAGATACGCACATTCGAGAGGGTTTGTTAATATTTTTTTTCTCTCATCTCTGTAGAAAATGTTTCCTCAGCAATGTCATAAAGGTCTGTATGCAGGAATACAGCAGGTAGACAGTTCTTATTACAGCGTTTAGGAGCAGGGGTAGGGTTTGAATGAATGGATGAATGAATGATTTATTGATAGGAGATTGGGAGCAGGGGGTAGTCATCTTGATCCCTATGTCTCAAGTCAAAGATATGCATCACTTTGTGATATGCATTACTGTAGGATTTCATGTCACGTGTTTGAATTAAAGCGCTACAAAGAAGATACCAGGAGTAAGAGATTGATGTGAGGTGATATTTATCTGGTGCCGTTATGAAGAGTAGACTTCGATCACAGAAACAAGATCTGGATGCGTCTGTCTCTCCCCAGGTCTCTCATCCACCTATCGCTTTTCGTCTTACCTGCGGCGTGTTTATTCTTCACACGTGAGTCATGATTGACATCATGTCTCTCTTGTTATCGATTGTTTAAAAACAGAATTACTTGGGTCTCTCATTTTCCCCATGGACATTTCATGCTATTCAGGTCTTCGCCGGTTGCCCAGGGGAATTCACTGGAGTGTGATTTGCTGGGTGCAGTGATGAGATCATTACTGAATTATGTATAAGTGGTGGCCCTTTGCCACGTGGCTGTTGAGCACCATGCAACAGGCCACCCTTGCTATGCCGGAGCTACAGCAGAGTGGTACAGGAAACTGCAAGCAAAGGCAGCTTTGCTGCCTACCGGACGTGATTCCACGAATCCCATGGAAATATCAACGGGGTTAATATACATGATAATAGATTCAGGGAGTGATGTAGTTAGCTATGAATTTTTTCTCTTTTTTTTATTTTTATTTATTTATTTATTTATTTTTTTATTTTTTTTTTTTTGCTTTTCTCTTCGTTATCTTCAAAAGGTATCATTACCGGGTTCATTCAACGACGAGTGAAGAGTTATAGCATTGTTTATCTGCACGTGCTTTCCTTGCCTGCTCTCTGTCTCTGTCTGTCTGTCTGTCTCGGTGTATGCGTGCCCGCGTGTATGTATGTATGCATGTATGTATGTCTATGTTGTCCCAGCGTGAGTTTTTTTTTTTTTTTGTTTTTTTTTTTTTTTTTTTTTACCCATTGATTTGATACATATTACTCCATGGTGCTACTTACTTTTGTCAAGCAGGATAAGACATCATAAAAAGAATAAAACGAAAATCAATATACTAAAAATTAATATATCTGATATGTTAAACTGAAATTAAGAATAAGACTAAATTAATGTAACTTGCATTTACAGTAAGTTCAGGCCTTGCGTCTGTGTCTTTCTATTCTATTATCATTGTTTTTTCAATTAAATGGAACCAGTGCCAAAACTGAAACACCACACGTGCGGGTATTTCATGAACACTGTTCTTGCGTTGTTTTTTTTGTTTTTTTTTTTGTTGTTTCGAAGGAATGCTCTTTGTCAACGAATACGCCTGATGACGACAATTTCGTCGTGGGTACAGCTATTACTGGCCTTACTTCCGCTCTCCATCCCCCATCCCCCCCCCCCCCCCCTTCCCTTTTCCCATCTTTTCTTCTCTCACTGACATCAAAGGGGCTTTCTTTCTAGATTAATATCATCTGGTCGCATAATTAAACGCGCCATGTAAAATATTAATTGGAAGGCGATGGACTTGGGGTGTTGGGGGACATGTTTTTACGCGGATGAATAGTGACGGGGGATTCGGTAGTGATGTTGTGTGTGTGTGTGTGGGGGGGGGGGGGGGGGGGGGGGGGAGGGGTCGGTGAGATCTCGACTTGGGAACCCCCATGTAATTATCCACCACTGCCCTTCCTGAGGGAGACCAAATAATCGCCCTGCTGATTTTGGATTAGGAACTTATCCCAGGGTGGGGAAGGGTTGGGTGTTCAGGGGGGCGAGGGTGCCAATAAACACATATGCAGGAGAGTGTGTGGGAGGGCGGGGGGGCGGGGAGGGGGGCAGTCCCAACGAAACATTTAGAAGGGATCTTGAGGATCTAACAGAACTTCGCCCCCCGGATTACGAAGGCTTTGTTCATGATCGTCCTAGGATGTACCGTCGCTTTCAAGGATCAGTGGAGGTTGAGCCAATCCGCAGATTGATTCACGCAGGAAGACGTTGAATGATTGGGGCTCTGGAATGGTTTATTTCATCCGAATTCAGTACAGAGAGAGAGAGCGAGAGAGAGAAGACGACGAGAGAAGAGAGAGAGAGAGAGCCGCTAGGAAAGGTGGTGGGAGAGGAGTTTTTGGAGATCCCGGGGTGGTGCTGGAGGAATACTCCGGAATGGCTGTTGACTAGACATCACAAAACAAAAAACAAACACCAAAAAAAAAAGGCAGAGATAAAACGCTGAGGAAAATTCTGAGGTCTTCACTGATGGATTTCTTAAAGCAGACTGACGAAGAGGGAAATGCCCAAGAATAATGGTGGTGGCCCCTCCTCCTCCCCCCATCCCCCCACACCCCCCCCCCAACCCCCCCCCACGCCGAGCTTGCGAGGAGAGAGAGAGGAGCGAGATTGCCGAGAGCGCGAGATCGAGAGAGAGAGAGAGAGAGAGAGCGTGGAGAGAGGAGGAGATGAGAGGCGCGAGAGTGTCGTGTTGAGTGAGTGAAGTGTGATAGAGAGAGCGGAGAGCGAGAGATGAGCGCCGCGCGAGAGCGCGAGGACAGAGCGAGAGGGCCGACTAAGAAGATATATATAATATATACTCATAAAGATAGGGAGAGCGAGCGGAGGAGATAGAGAGAGGAGAGAGCGATGAGCGAGAGAGCGATTTGCATGAAGGCTTGTATGATTTAGTTTGAGTAAGCTTACAAGCCCATCTGAAGGGAAGGACTTTTGGTGAGGGTTGTCTCTAACTAACTATCAAAGACTGAATACATTTAACATATTTCAGGAAAAAATCAAGACGCGATGAGGAAAACCATATCACGTCAGAAATTAGAAAAATATCACCGTACACAGATACTAATTGAATTGTGACTGTCAACGTATCAACGCGTCAATCCGCACTCATAACGATTTCCGTCCGTTGACCGTTTTGGAGTCGCCAGAAAGTCATGTCCACCTCTTCTCTCGTCGCTAGTGGAAGCTGTCCCCCATTCCTGTCTTTCCTGCAGAAAAAGCCACAATGTCTCGGCGAGAGAGCGAGAGAGAGAGCGAGAGAGAGAGCGGGGGAGAGCGCGAGCGCGCGAGGAGCGACAGACGACAGACAGACCGCAGGTCAGACCGGCCGACAGCAGCGGGCCCCAGAGACCAAGACAGGAGAGAGGAGGAGGAGAGGGAAGCGAAGAGCTGTTGACTTGATTATGATTGTGACGAGGAGGAGGCCGATGCGCCGCAGAAAGAAAGGAAAGAGAAAGAAAATAAAAGAGAAAAGACGAAAAGAGGGGTCGGACGGGACGGAGGAGAGGAGAAACAAAGAGACGCGGAGAGAAGGAAAGAAAGAAAGAAAAGAGGAAACGGGAAGAACGACACAGACAGCAACGCGGCCCCCGACGAAAGCAAGACCCAAAAGCAAAGAAAGAAAGAAAACGAAAAAGGAACCAAACAAAACAAAGCAAAAGACACGAAAGAACGAAAAGAAGAAGGAAAGTGGCGGAACGGTCATGCAGAAGGAGGAGGAGGCCTAAAAGTCGCTGCCGGGCGTGAGTGTGGAAGTGAGGCTGAACACAGTGTTGCAGCATCACACACGTGTTTCGACCTCGCCGAAGTGCAACCCTTAGCTGCTCAAGATTTCTTGCTCCTCACTGCTTCTTATTCTTTCCGTTACAAAACTCCGCTTTCCCAGCCGTGCACCCCTCTTCGTCACTCTCTCTCACTCTCTCTCTCTCGCTCTCTCCGATCTCTCTTCTCTTCTCTCATTGGCTGTGTGTGTGGTGGTGTGGTGTGTATGTGCGCCACGCGCATAAAGGTGTGTGCGTGTGGTGTGTGTGTGTGTGTGTGTGGTGTGTGTGTGTATGTGTGTGTGTGTGTGTGTGTGGTTGTGTGTGTGTGTGTGTGGTTGGTATGTGGTGTCGTTTGCGCGCGGTGTGTGGTGTGTGTGTGGGTGTGTGCGCGTCGTGCTGTGTGTGTGTGGTCTGTGTGTGTGTGGCTGCGGCGTGCTTGCTAGTGCGTGAGTGCGTGGTGTGTGTGTGTGTTGTGTGTGGTGGTGTGTTGTGTGTGTGCGTGTGTGCGCGCGCGAGCGCGCGGTGTTGTGTGTGTGTGGAATACTTTCTTACCCTATAAGTTGGTCTTTTCATTCTTTCAATAACCCACTTTAAAACATGCTTGGTTCAATTATTGTCGGGAATTTTTCTTTTTACATAACGCAGACGTATTGGTTTACCCGGCCCTCCCTCTCTATTCGTTCACACAACAATTCTTAAGGAGATCTGCGAAAAAAGAGCGTGTTGAAATGCAACACACACACACACACACACACACACACAACACACACACCACACACCCAACCCACACACACACGCACACGCTGTAGAACATTCCACTTCACTAAAACAAACAGTTGTATTGTCAACATGGCATGTACAAACTAAGCATGTGTCTCCGTAAATTATTACCTTCTGAAAAAAAAAAATGTATTTGAAACTCGGTAGACGTAGTACGTACGTATGTAGTAAGCTGGGCATTTGATTGTCCACAGTAAACTCTAACGTGGCTTTTTGTCCGTAGTCACAAACCATTAACAGAACCAAAAACTTGGCAGAATGATAAATATAACAGGATGTACCAGCCACACTCGCACTTTGAAGTCACAAAATGGTAAATGCCGTCAGTGTTAAC
>JADBJO010002251.1:190000-202500 GCA_016801955.1 Conus betulinus
TTTGTTTTTACGAGTAAAACAGGTAATATATTGTTTAAAAGATGGAAGGGATGAGTCAATCTTCTGTTTACAGTTATTAAAATCACCAAGAATAAAATTGGGTGCATCAGGAGAGATAGACTGAAGAAATTGCACAGTATCAACAACATGGGCAGCGGCACATGACACATTGGCAGCAGGATGAGCATAAACAACTGTTAAAAACAACTGTCCGAATTCCCGCGGCAGGTATCTTGGTCTCAGAGACAGCGATATCAGTTCTACATCAGGGGTGCACAGCCGTCTTCTCACAGTCACATTAGCATTGTCACACCATCTATTGTTGACATACACACACACCCCCTCCCCCGTGTGCCTTGCCTGTGGTCAGTGGGTCACGGTCAGTTCTGAGAGGGGGGGTGAAATCCGTCAATGGCCACACTGTCATCAGAGATAGAGTCACACCACCATGTTTCCGTAAAACATAAAACACAGCAAGCATTTCTGTATTCTCTCATAAAACGAGAGTTCACTAAAAGTTCATCAAAATTTCCGTTGGAGCTGGTCGGGTTGATCGAGCGAACATTAGATAAAATGATAGATGGGGGGGGGGGGGGGGGGGGGGGGGGGGGTCGGCTAGCATTCCTTCTCAATCTTCGTTTTACACCTCCACGCTGACCACGTTTTCTTTTCCTTTTGGCATGTTCAGAACCGGTTTTTGAAATCACCTGTGTAGGGATTAGTTAAAAACGGTAAGTTGGTTAAATCGTGCACGCTGTGGTCTGAATAAAATCGAAAGCTCAGTTGTGTGTGTGTGTGTGTGTGTGTGCATGCTTGCGTACGTCTCTCTCTCTCTCTCTCTCTCTCTCTCTCTCTCTCTCTCTCTCTCTCTCTCTCTCTCTCTCTGTCTCTGCCTGCCTCCTTAATTCGTGTGTGTGTGTGTGTGTGTGTGTGTGTGTGTGTGTGTGTGTGTGTGTGTGTGTGCGTGCACGTGCGCGCACATCTCTCTCTCTCTCTCTCTCTCTCTCTCTCTCGCTCTCTCTCTCTCCTAATTCGGTATGTGTGAATGTGTGTGTGTGTGTGTGTGTGTGTGTGTGTGTGTGTGTGTGTGCGCGCGCGCGCGCGCGCGTGCAAGGGCATGCGCGCGTGTGGGTGTATGTCTGGTTGTGAGTGCGTGCGTTCGTAGGTACGCGCGTATGTGTCTGTATCCTAGCATGTGATGTGTGTATATGTAGAACTGCGTGCACGTTTAAACGTTCTTCCCGACACTGTCATCCCTCACTCTTTTTTGGTCTTGTCTGTCCTTAAGAAAAACAAAACAAAACAAAACAAAGCATTAACCAGACAAGCAAACAAACAAACAAACAAACCAAAAACTCAAACGAGCAGGAACATCTAGAGGAAAGCAAGCTACATTTGGTTCGTATCCCCATAGATAACAAACTGCGAGCTAGCAGGGGATCCGCAAATCTCTGTGTTCCTCAGGAAATGAAAAAGCTTTTTAGACCTTTCCATTCCTGACCACCTTAATGGCAAACCATTTGGCCTCCATATGGGCACGACGCATACAAGATAGATATTTGCCCACCCAGCAACGACATAACGGATTTTTGTTTGCTTGTTTTGTTTTGTGTATATATTTTTTGGGTCAGGATCAGAAAACAACCAGGATAGAAAGAAAGGCCAAACTAAAAGCAAAACAGAGAGAGAGAGAGAGAGAGAGAGAGAGAGAGAGAGAGAGAGAGAGAGAGAGAGAGAGCACAGCGGGGGCGTACAGATTGTTTGTTGTGAAGAAATCAAAAAGACCAGTAAAGTATCCCATACCTATAGGACATAGTGGAGCCATGACCAGTGTCTGGACAGTCCTCACGGATTTCTGAAGGTTTTTTTGCCGACTCAAGAACATTGCGATGTTTACACATCCGCAAGGGAGTTAATCTGTGTCAGAGCTAGCGCTTTGCGAGAATGACACCGCTGATTTCATGCGACAGATGCCGCTGGTTAGCACGCCCGAAGCAAGTTTGCCCCTTTGGTCAGCTCAACAGCTCTCTCAGAGAAAGAAAAAGCCAAAAACATGATTGTGAAACATCCGATCGCTATCTGGCATAGGCTTGAAATAAAACAAAAATTGACTGTCTAGATCTATTTGCTTGACCGATTATCTTTCTACGAACGATGACACTGTGTGCAATGAGAAGACCGGCGTCATCTTCCAATGATTTTTCTCCGAATACAGGTCTATTGTAACCACTCCACTCCAGTCCCGTGGTCAGAAGAGGGTTTGTGTCAGTGGTCCAAAGTGTATTTCAAAAGTCATGGCCAAGCATCAGTTAGACCTTCACCAAGGAGGCGCCACTGCGTGCGGACTAGTCCACATATACTACACATCATCTGCTTCACCAAAATGCCATTTGTTGTGCAGGGTGTTACAGGTGAATGATAGAATAGATGAATACCTGAAATAAGGAGATGCGAGAAGAGGTTTTTCTTGGACAAAGATATAAGAAGAGGCTCTGTTGGACTAAGATGTGAGAAGAGGGTTACTTGGACAAAGATGTGAGAAGAGGGTTACTTGGACAAAGATGTGAGAAGAGGGTCTGTTGGACAAAGATGTGAGAAGAGGGTTACTTGGACAAAGATGTGAGAAGAGGGTTACTTGGACTAAGATGTGAGAAGAGGGTCTCTTGGACAAAGATGTGAGAAGAGGGTCTCTTGGACAAAGATGTGAGAAGAGGGTCTCTTGGACAAAGATGTGAGAAGAGGGTCTCTTGGACAAAGATGTGAGAAGAGGGTTACTTGGACAAAGATGTGAGAAGAGGGTCTCTTGGACAAAGATGTGAGAAGAGGGTCTCTTGGACAAAGATGTGAGAAGAGGGTCTCTTGGACAAAGATGTGAGAAGAGGGTTACTTGGACAAAGATGTGAGAAGAGGGTCTCTTGGACAAAGATGTGAGAAGAGGGTCTCTTGGACAAAGATGTGAGAAGAGGGTTACTTGGACAAAGATGTGAGAAGAGGGTTACTTGGACAAAGATGTGAGAAGAGGGTCACTTGGACAAAGATGTGAGAAGAGGGTTACTTGGACAAAGATGTGAGAAGAGGGTTACTTGGACAAAGATGTGAGAAGAGGGTTACTTGGACAAAGATGTGAGAAGAGGGTCACTTGGACAAAGATGTGAGAAGAGGTTCTCTTAGACAAAGATGCGAGAAGAGGATATTTTGGACAAAGATGCGAGAAGAGGATATATTTTGGACAAAGATGTGAGAAGAGGTTCTCTTAGACAAAGATGCGAGAAGAGGATATTTTGGACAAAGATGTGAGAAGAGGATATTTTGGACAAAGATATGAGAAGAGGATATTTTGGACAACGATATGAGAGAGAGGTTCTCTTGGACAAAAACGTGAGAGAGGGTCACTTGGACAAAGATGTGAGAAGAGGGTCCCTTAGACAAAGATGTGAGAAGAGGGTCCCTTAGACAAAGATGTGAGAGGAAGGTCTCTGGACAACGACTTACCAGCTGCCTTACCGACGCTTTATTCCAATACGCTGATTTAGTCCACAGAAACAAGAAATTCCCAGTAACGAACTGAAATTCAAAATGTGGAGGATTTTCATTACGCTCCACTCCCCCCCCCCCCCCCCCCCCCTTCCCTTTCTCCTCTTTGTTCACCTTTGGATTTGGATAGTTGGAGGGGAGATGGGTATCGCGCAAGCATTTTCCCCATTCCCCACTGTCATGGACAAACTACGGAAAAGCAGTTAAAAACGATATTTTTCTCAAGAATTCGGCCCGTGAAAATATGACCATTGAATACCCCAAGATACATCTCTCTCTCTCTCTCTCTCTCTCTCTCTCTCTCCCTCTCTCCTCTCTCTCTCTCTCTCTCTCTCTCTCTCTCTCTCTCTCCGTATGTATGTATGTATGTATGTATGTATGTATGTATGTATGTATGTATGTATGTACGTGTGGTGCGCGCGCGTGTATGTGGTGTGTATGTGTAAACTATAAGAAACTTTGGCCCAGTGCTCTCACTTTCCCGACAGGTGGTGGAACAAACTTCAAAACGCGTCCCAGGTGAAATGAATACCTAACTTTAAAAGACAGACTTGCATTTAAGGGAAAGGAGTCCACTTTCCAGGGAGATATCTGTAAGTTGAGTTGTACCTTCAAAGTGCGGGTCTGTAAGATCAGTGAACTACACCTAATTCGCTCTTTTAAGAACTCATCAGGTTTCCTACTCCATCCTGGTCATCTGCTGATGATTCGCACCCCAAAGTAAGGGGAAAAACCCCCAGACCTCTGAAACTCGAGCAGATCATCCTTCGTGTGTGTGTGGTGTGTGTGTGTGTGTGTACGTGATATTAGACGGGAAAAAAAAAAAAAATCGGGGGCCGGAGAGAAAAGTTAACACAACGAATAAAATATAATAATAATAATAATAATAATAAAACTCTTATCTACAACTATAACATAACAAAAATAGAAAATCCACTTAATCAAAGATAAAAAGAAAAAAAAAACGCATATTACTCTTCTATCTCATCTCACCACTGACTGCTATCTATTATAAGTATTTGCAATTGGACTTTTAGCTAAGTGTAAAAAGAAAAGATATGTTTCACTTGCTGACAGGAAAACATTTTGAATAGGGCTGTGCAGACGTATTTGGGATGAATTTTTTCATTAAGTTACACAAAAGAATGTGATCAGTTGATATGCTATGACCACATATACAATGTATATTTTTGACATACTTTGTTTTAAAACAATCCAGTTTCCATCTACAGATCAAGGAACTTATCTGTTACTTAACTTTTCATGAATATTTTTCATTTCATCGTGTAAACCAAAACACCCATTTCTCTTTTCTCTCCTCTCTCTCTCTCTCTCTCTCTCTCTCTGTGTTTTGATTGGTTTTCAGACGCATGTGAAAATATTTTTTTTATCTTAGTTTTCTTTCCTTGAATTATTTCCCCCATGCAATTGTTTGCTTGTGTATTTCTGAAAACAGTTAATTCTTCTTGCTGGATGACCCGTACTTATTTTTATTTCTTTTCTCAGCAAACGTGCACCCATTGTATACAGGTCGGTGGCCTTACAATTGAAAATTTTCAGAGTTTCCAGAGTCTCTCTCTCTCTCTCTCCTCTCTCTCTCGCTCTCTCATCTCCTCTCTCGCTCTCTCTCTCTCTCTCTCTCTCTCTCTCTCCTCTCTCTCTCTCTCTCTCTCTCCTTGTCACTTTCTGCATATATATATATATAATATATATATATATATATATATATATATATATATATATATATATATATATATGTGTGTGTGTGTGTGTGTGTGTGTGTGTGTGTGTGTGTGTGTTGTGTGTGTGTGTGTTGTGCACGCGCGCGTGCGTGCGTGCGTGTAAAGAAGTAGATGTACATACAGAGAGACAGAAACAAAGCTAGCTAGTTAGATTGATACATAGATATGGGGAATAGGAATGTAGTGTTATTGAGTCAATTGATGAATCAGTCGATCAACCAATGAATTATCAACCAATCAACCAGTCAATCAATTAATCAGTCAGTAAGAAAGGCAAGTTATTCAGTCCCTTTCACATGTCAATCAATCAATCAGTTATCAAGCATACAATGAAGGAATGAACGAATGAATTTATGACTAACTTTAGACTGAAAGAAATCTTCATAGCCAAACTGATCAAGCTATTCTCCTCGATCAATACATCATAGATGAGTCAGTGAGCATATTCAGTCCACCAGTTTGTACTATCCACACTATAGGTTTACACGTGACTGAATAAATGGAATAATCTGGCAAATTCTGCTCTACAAACAAAACAAAGTCTGCCAGCCAAAGGTCCGACCAGTCAATCGACTAGCCATCTTCCGATTCAGCCAATAAACCACTGACATCTCTCTCTCTCTCTCTCTCTCTCTCTCTCTCTCTTCTCTCTCTCTCCTCTCTCTCTCTCTCTCTCTCTCTCTCTTCTCTCCTGTCAAAGGCAACGTCTAGACAGGAGCCAGTCAAAGTGAAAAGGAAACTAGACAGAGACTCACTTGCCCCTGATTTCCGGCCCGTCAGTTCACAATGACGTCAAAGATTGCTAGCTTCCGTATCCCGGTGACTATTGGAAAGGACTTCCCTTTGTTAGTTTTGGGGGTGTCTGCTCTCCTCTCCTGACGGTGCTTCAGTGTGCTACCAGCCTCTCCCTCCATTCATTTTATCGCCCCGGGACAAATCTTTTCCCCCCCCCCAGAAATATCGTACTTTTTAATAGTAGTTTATGCAGGGACATTTTTGTGACAACATCACTTCAAAACGGCTGTGCATATCAGCCTGCGATTAAGAATGTTTGATCTTTGTTACCCAGCTCACTCACGCCCAACTCGAATTTCCTTCTCGTCAGTACTCACAAAATTAGAATAATTAGCCTTAACTGATCAGTCAAACGGACAGCGCTGTCTTTAGTGGGAGGGAGGGGGGAGGGGGGGAGGAGGAGGAGGGGGGGAGGTGGTAATTTTCTGATGATGTCCATCTCCCAGACGAACAGAAAGCACTTTTAAGCCATGGATTAAAGTTTGTCCCTCTGAAACCCCGAACAAACTTCCTGTCAACACTCTATCACTGCCAACTGTTTTTTTTTTTTTTTTTCGCAGATTACGCCTTGCAGCACATTTTCAGTGCCCTCTCTCCACAAGTACAAACAGCAATGACATCGCTCACCTCTTCCCAAAGGAGCGTGGAACATGAACGCCCAAACCAGGAGAATTCTCTTCCCTAGATCATTACATTGACAAATGCACACAGGAAATCCAACAACTAAACTTCCCGACCTCTGAAACACTCCAAGTTGTCCGATGATGAGTGGAAGGCATTACGGGATTTGAAGAAAAGAACAGAAGTGATAGTCAAACCTGCCAATAAGGGTGGTGCGATAGTGGTGTGGCAAAGGGACTACTATGAAAAAAAAAAAAAAAAAAAAACAGCTATCTGACACGACTTTCTACACCCCCATTAAAGAAACCAACAGTAAAAGAGGACAACGCTCTTGTAAGGAAAACTGTCAAAGGAGCTATTGCATCGGGCCATCTCCCAACTGAAACCTCAAGAGCTTTTGTTTCAGAACCCTGGGAGTCCAAATTCTACGCCCTTCCAAAACTTCACAAGCCCAACAACCCTGGACGTCCCATTGTATCCGCCTGTTCCTGTCCGACAACTCTTATTTCACAATTCCTCGACTCTCTCCTGCAACCACTTGTTACCTCTCTGCCACCTTTGTCAAGGACACCAATCACGCCCTTCAACTGCTTGACCAATTCCATTTCCCATCCAGATCGATCTGACCGTTTCTTATTCACCATGGATGTCACTTCTTTGTACATGAGCATCCCCCACAATGAGGGTCTGCAGACCATAAAACACTTTCTGAAGAACAGCACCTTTGACGTTGACATCACAACTATCCTAAGGCTGGCAGAGTTGGTGTGCTGACACTGAACAGTTTCTGTTTTGGTGATTGCCCACTTCGTCCAAACTCAGGGGTGGTTATGGGCACCAAGATGGGTCCGAGTTACGCATGCCTCTTTGTGGGTTTCATTGAGGAGCAGATACTCTCTTCATATCCTGGACACATCCCTCCATTCTTCAGACGCTTCATTGACGACATCATAGGTGTAACCACAAGCACCAAGTCAGAACTTCTAGATTTCATACACTTTGTGTCTTCATTCCACCCAGCCCTGAAATTCACCTACACTATCTCTGAAATAACTGTATCTTTTTCTAGACATTCAAGTGTCCATCACCAGCACAGACCTACTGAAAACATCAGTGTTCTACAAAAAAACTGATTCACATTCTTACCTCAAGTTCACATCCAGCCACCCACAGTCTACCAAGAAGAGTATCCCTTGCTCTCAATTCTGTCGCCTCAGAAGACTGTGCAGCAATGACGATGACTTCAAACTGCAGGTCAACTGGATGTGTTTCCTTCTTCAGAAGGCGAGGATACCCTGAAGCAGTCATCATCGGTGCCGCCAATCGTGCCCTTCGCACCCCCAGAACTCAGGCCATGACCCCATCTCAGAACAAAGATCAGTCAGATCGACCAGTCCTTACTCTGCCCTACCACCCACACAACCTCCCAATTAAAAACGCCCTTGTGAAAAACTTTGACATCCTGCAGAAAGACCCCAAACTCAGGTCCACCTTCGACAAACCTCCACTAGTGGTATATACCTGCGTGACACCAACCTCAGGGATCATCTAGTACGAGCCACTTACGAAGACTCACCGAGCAGCTCTCCACTGGGAAACCACCCGCTGCAACAAACCCCCGATGCAAAACCTGCCCCTTTTTAGATACAACCACTAACACCGTCAGGGGCCCATCAGGCAAAAGTTTCACCATCAGATCCCCCTTCACTTGCCGATCTTCCACCTTGTGTACATTCTTTCATGCAGCCTCTGTTCCAACTCTACTGTGGTGAGACCTACCGTACCCTGGATGATAGATTCAGGGCACACCTCCAGGCTGTCAACCTGAGAATAGGAGGACACCCCCATAGGGTACACATTTCAATAGTCCTGGACATAACGTGTTTCATATGTCAGCCTCTGCTGTTCACCAAACCACTCAGATGCCATACACCGTAAATTCCTTGAATCATCTCTGATCTCTAGGCTAGGGACGCTCACTCCCCATGGACTAAACATCAAGGACTGAGGTGGTGGAGTCGCCATTTTAGCTATACAATGTGGACTGCCTGAATGGCTGTTGGAGGTAGTCCTCTTTTTTTTTTTTTTTTAGTGTATATAGGGTTGCATGCCGGCAGCTGCCGGGATGGGGTAGGGTACATAGCTTGTTTGTGGTCTTCAGCGCTACCCTACCCGGTGGGGAGCGCGCACATGTGTGTGTGTGTGTGTGTGTGTGTGTTCTTCCCTTCCCCTTCCCCCTCCTCCCCCCTCCCTCTTTGCCCCCTCCCTCCCAATAACAACCATCTACTTTCAAACCCAGATTTCCTCTGATTTCCATTCACTCACCTTTCTTAGCCTGTGTCTACCCAGCCTCCTTCCCTTGTGTGTGTGTGTGTGTGTGTGTCTTGAGTTCTTGTCACTTCAAATTTGTTGAAACAATTCCTGTGTCCCTCAGTTTCATGTCACTTGAAAAAGACTCTAAGAGTCGAAACGTTGTGTATTGTTTTTGTTTTCTTTTGACCCCCTTTTGTTTCGGTCTTTATCACACCAATCTTCAAATTATATGGCCAATGTGATGTCTTGGCAGTCAGTCCATCCATCAATTCAATGACCCCACTTCCCACTTGTTCTTCCCTGTCACTGCATTCCGTCTCCCGAGTTGTGAGCTAGCCTGAGATGTTCGTCACAGTCACAGCCAACAGTTCATCCCTCTCTCTCTCTCTCTCTCTCTCTCTCTCTTGTCTCTCTTGTGATGAGAATATTGTTTGATGAATGGTCTTTTTCCCTCGATTTTGTGGTTATTAGTACTGTTCAATTGTTTTCTGTGTGTACGCCTATGTTTTTCTCTCTCCTCATTCTGTCTCTCTCACTCTCCTCTATTCTCTCATCTCTCCTCTCTCTCTCTCTCTCTCTCTCTTCTCTCTATTCTCTCTCTCTCTCTCCCCTCACGATTCTCTCTCTCTCTTCTCTCTCTCATCTCCTCCCTCTCTCTCTCCTCTCTTCTCTCTCTCTCTCTCTCTCAACAGGTAGAGCTTTCCCATCACTTCACTTCTCCCTCTCTCCTTTATTCTCTTCCCCTTTATCTCGTCCATCCTCTCTATTGTTTCCAGCAGTGTTTGTGAACTTTATCACCAGTACAGCAGTGTTGTGACAGACAGACAGACAACAACAGAGACACAAAGGGAGGGGGTGGAGCTAAGGGAAAGGTCAGTGGCAGTGAGGTGTGTGAAGGGGAGGTCGGGGAGTGCAGACCGGGGCCAAACGCCAGGTTTTTTAATGCTGGTGATTCCCTGAAGCTGGAGTATGGCTGCCTTAACGGCGGGATAAAAAAAAGGTCATACACACAAAACTCCACCCCACTTGTTGCGTATCTGGGATTAACCCTTGCCTGTCTCTACAGGGAGTGTCCACAGGAGTATCAGCCTGCGAAACACAAAAAAGAAAGAAAAAAAAATGCTGATGAAAGGCAAAATCTGGAAGGGCCGGATGTCAGTGGGGAAACTTGATGGAAGGGCCGGATGTCGGTGGGGAATCTTGATGGAAGGGCCGGATGTCAGTGGGGAATCTTGACAGAAGGGCTGGATGTCAGTGGGGAGTCCTGATGGAAGGGCTGGATGTCAGCTGGGAATCTTGGTGGAAGAAGGGCTGGATGTCAGTGGGAATCTTGATGGAAGGGCTAAATGTCAGTGGGGAATCTTGATGGAAGGGCTGGATGTCCGTGGGGAATCTTGATGGAAGGGCTGGATGTCAGTTGGGAATCTTGATGGAAGGGCTGGATGTCAGTGGGGAATCTTGATGGAAGGACTAGATGTCAGTTGGGAATCTTGATGGAAGGTTTGGATATCAGTGGGGAATCTTGATGGAAGGGCTAGATGTCAGTGGGGAATCTTGATGGAAGGTTTGGATATCAGGGGGAATCTTGATGGAAGGACTGGATGTCAGTGTGGGAATCTTGATGGAAGGTGTGGATATCAGTGGTGAATCTTGATGGAAGGGCTGGATGTCAGTGGGGAATCTTGATGGAAGGGCTGGATGTCAGTGGGGAATCTTGATGACATCTGTCTTTTACAAATTGTTGCACAGGAGTTGAATCTATCCACGGAGCTGAGTAAGTTTTGTGCTTGCGTGCAGTTCCTGCGTGCGTGCGTGCGTGCGTGCTCGCGCGCGTGTGTTTGTGTATGTATGAAACGAAGACGTGGAGAGAGAGAGAGAGAGAGAGAGAGAGAGAGAGAGAGAGAGAGAGAGAGAGAGAGAGAGAGAGAAGGGGGGCGAAAGTTACATATGTCCACAATATTTTGAGAGAGAGAGAGAGAGAGAGGAGAGAGAGAGAGAGAGAGAGACAGAGACAAGAGACAGAGAGGACAGACAGAGAGACAGAGACAGACAGACAGAGACAGACAGACAGAGAGAGAGAGAGAGAGACAGACAGACAGACAGACAGACAGACAGACAGACACAGACACACAGACAAAGACAGAGTCAGACACACATCACACAGGCACACAAATACACAGAGAGACAGATGGGGCTGGGGATCGAGGGCGGGAGACAGCAGCAATTCTAAAGGTATTCCAAGTTTAGCAACGATAGTTAAAAGGAAAGGGAGCAGGGTAATTGTAGTTCTTCCACCAGCCCCACTAGATTACACACTCAGTTCTGCTGCCTCTGGTGCTGCTGCTGCTGCTGCTGCTGCTTCCGCTGCTTTCAGGCTATTGATTGCAGCTCTGAGAACTAAGATGCAGGCAATCACAGGCACTCGCAATCCGAGCTGAAAGATGAGCATTTGGAGAAAAGAAAACCTCAACCCTACATAATAAGAGGCTACGCCAATCAAGTTTCAATTAGGAAACACCTAGAGGAAAAATGGAAAACGACGAGAAAAGGACGGACACGCTAGAATGAGGAACAGGAGAGAAGGCGGCGGAGGAGGAGGAGGAGCAGGAGGAGGGGGAGGACGAGGCGCAGAAAGAGGTGAAGAAAGAGAAAGGGTAGGGTGATGAAGATACGGTGGAAGGAGATGATGGTGACAATGGTACAGAGGAAAACTGGAGAGAGAGAACAGGTTGGATCAATAAAGATATACATAAATAGACTGAAAAAAAGACTCCGAAACAACACACACAAAACAACGAAACGCAAAAACAAACAACACACAAGCAAACAAACAAACAAAAAGCAAACAAACAAACACTAAAAACATACAAGCAAACAAACAAACAAACAGACAGACAGACAGACAGACAGACAGGCAAACAAACGACAAATGCAAAGACTTAAACGATAACAGCAACAGCAACAGCACAATGTGGAAGTGTGGGGGGGTGCAAAGGGGAAAGGAAGGGACAGGAAGGGAGCGGTGGGTGAGGAAAGAGCGAGCGAGAGACAAAAATTCGCCAAGGAACGAAGGAATCGTGTTTAATGAGGGGCAAAAGACTAAGATGAGCACCACTCCCCCACCCCCCTCTCTCTCTCTCTCCACACCTCATCTCACTCTCTCTCTCTCTCTCTCTCTCTCTCTCTCTCTCCATCCACACACACACACAAACGTGTGGGTATGGATATCTGGTCTATCTATCTATCTATCTATCCATCCATCCATCATCCTCCATCCATCCATCTATCTATCTATCTATCTATTTATCTATCTATCTATCTATCTGTCTGTCTGTCTGTCTGTCCTGTCTGTCTGTCTGTCTGTCTATCTATCTAGCGAGATGTGTGTGTGTGTGTGTGTGTGTGTGTGTGTGTGTGTGTGTGTGTGTGTGTGTGTGTGTGGTGTGTGGTGTGTGTGTGTGTTGTGTTTGTGTGTGTGTGTGTGTGTGTGGTGTG
>JADBJO010002251.1:205000-207500 GCA_016801955.1 Conus betulinus
GTAGTGGGGGAAAACAAGTGCAGGTTAACAATTCTTCCATCATATAGTAATGACTTGGCAAAGATTTTGAAACTGAGAGGAAAAAAAATGAAGATGAAGTAAATGGGAAAATGTATACCATAAACATGAAAACCCTTCACTAGCTGCATGAGGAAACTATCGCAATGCCTCTCGAAGACAGATCTATATGTATAGCCTGCTCGAGGCCTTTCGTCCGCTGGATCGGACTCATCAGAGGCTGATTGTGTCTGTGCTCTTGGCGTGAGATAGAGACACACGACAGTCCATAATTCTGTGGTATTCCGACCGCCAAGGGTTCGAAAAAGAATCCAACAGCATCCCCAAGGCAGCCAGCGAAAGGTAGTAGAATTAACAAAACGAAAGTGTGGAGAGGAAAAAACAGTTGTTGAAAACTAAAAACATTACGCAAACAGTCTAAAATGTAAGGAACAATCTTTGAGCCTATGCTTGAGGATCCCTTTAAGGATATATATATATATATATATATAATATATATATAGATATATATATATATATATATATATATATATATATATATATATATATATATATATTCTCAATTAAGCCATTCATCAAGGGATATTTATCGCACACGTCGTTATCATAAAGCAGAAGACGAACACTAACAAGCAAAGGATTCTCGTACAGTACTTCCCGGTATATTTGGGCTGAATGCTGCCCTATCCTCCGTACAGATACAGTGGTGCCCTATCCTCAGTACACACACAGTGGTGCCCTATCCTCAGTACACACACAGTGGTGCCCTATCCTCCGTACAGATACAGTGGTGCCCTATCCTCAGTACACACACACATGGTGCCCTATCCTCAGTACACACACAGTGGTGCCCTATCCTCAGTACACACACAGTGGTGCCCTATCCTCAGTACAGATACAGTGGTGCCCTATCCTCAGTACACACACAGTGGTGCCCTATCCTCAGTACACACACAGTGGTGCCCTATCCTCAGTACAGATACAGTGGTGCCCTATCCTCAGTACAGATACAGTGGTGCCCTATCATTAGTACACACACAGTGGTGCCCTATCCTCAGTACAGATACAGTGGTGCCCTATCCTTAGTACAGATACAGTGGTGCCCTATCCTCAGTACACACACAGTGGTGCCCTATCCTCAGTACACACACAATGGTGCCCTATCCTCAGTACAAACACAATGGTGCCTTATCCTCAGTACACATACAGTGGTGCCCTATCCTCAGCCACACACATGGTGCCCTATCCTCAGTACAAACACAATGGTGCCCTATCATCAGTACAAACACAATGGTGCCCTATCCTCAGTACAAACACAATGGTGCCCTATCCTCAGTACAAACACAATGGTGCCCTATCATTAGTACAGACACAGTGGTGCCCTATCATCAGTACAGACACAAGGAATGACATCTTTAATGAAGCTGGGAACAGCGAACAGCAGATAAAAAAACAAAAGAAAGAAAAATGGTCCCAAACTTGCCTATACACGCCGCACTAGACATACCCACACAGAAACAACAACGGCAGAAATGAACACATACAACTTAAACATTTATTCAAGACTGGCACAGCCGTTTGGATCTTGAATACTGTTAGACACGTACAGGGACGAGCAGTAACCAATACAGGTTACCTCGATTTAACTGAAATGAAAGGAAATCGTAATTTGTATTTGGCCCTTTCTCCAGTTGTCGTTGCTGTCTGGATATGTCCATACGGGATATAACAGGAAAGCTTTGGACATCCTTTTTTTGGAGGATGGTTCCTTGTTTATTCTGTGTGCTCTGTGCTGTCATATCTGCCAGGCGATTCGGTGTCTTAAGCAGTATTCGTTTTTGGCATTATGGGTGTGTATTTATTTCATTATGGGAGCAAGAGTTACCCAACGTGTTAATTAAGTACAGACAAAAGTTAGAATATAGATAAATAGATGAAAAAAAAATAAAGCAAAAGGGCAACGAGTGGCACAAATGTGCAACGACCCACACCCCACTGAACCCCCAGCTCCACTCATGTCGATCAAGTGGAAAAAGAGGGTGGTCCTGACCAAGAGAAAGAGATGGTGGCGATGTAGTCTAGGAACCATTTTCAGAAAGGACCTCGCGCCATCATGCTCCGTCCCTGTAGGAAATCTTCCTTCGGCGGTAAGGCAACCTGCAGGTTACCAGAGAGAGCGAGAGCGAGAGCGAGAGAGAGAGAGAGAGAACTCAGAAAGGTTTAATGTACATCGGCCTTGGGCCCAACAACACAAGAAGGTACAAGAGAGAGAGAGAGAGAGGAGGAGAGAGAGAGAGAGAGAGAGAGAGAGAGAGAGAGAGAGAGATTGATTTAATGTTACTTATAGCCCAGCCGACCATAAAGGGCCATATCAGGGCTGACAGACACAGACAGACAGAGAGAGAGAGAGAGAGAGAGAGAGAGAGAGAGGAGAGAGAGAGAGAGAGAGAGAGAGAGAGAGAGAGAGAAATCACGTGATATA
>JADBJO010002251.1:232500-235000 GCA_016801955.1 Conus betulinus
GTGATACTGTCTCATCCTTTTCCCTATCCATAGCCTCCCGTGTGTAGCGTTTTCATCTGTAGCATTCTCAATGCTTGAACGAAGTGCTGTGTGTCTGGTATCCACACCAGGTTGAATATCATATTATGTTCAATATCAGACACTGGGTATTTTCGTTCAGTCACATCTGGTTTTCTGTTCCTTACAGTTATCACAGCACATTATTTTGCACCATTTTAAATGCACCATCTGGCCGGTTTGGTATTCAGATCCAATCCAAATGGATTAGTTTTATTTTAAGTACCATGGATTTGAATACAACCATTCTTCCGAGAGGAATATACACTCTTTTTGATCACATTTCAGTGATGTCTTTATTGAGTCAGTTTTGTCTGACGTATTAGTTCTTATTGTTACAGCTATATCAATTGAAAAACAGAGCCCTAATATCTCAGGCTAGGGAGGGGAGGACGAATAGAAGGTGGCCTTACTCTGGTTTATTTTTTGATCCTGTGTATATTTCCGGAGCGTTTCTCTTATTCCCTGGCCAAAAAGAGTGATTCTGCAGCTGAGCTTATCAAAATATCTTTCAGTACATCATTTCCAAAATCGTTTTAGGTTTCAAACAACCTTTCATATGATCCTGTATTTCCTCATAAACTATTTTTTTTTTTAAACGGTAAACAAGTGGGGTAGTTTTAGCTCCCATAAGGAAACCTAACACAGAGTAACTTTTTATTCAAGACTGGCACAGCCTTTTAAACTTGAATAAAGTCAGACAAATACAAAGACGAACAATCCAATAGTGGGGGGAAAACAAGCGCAGGCCAACAACTAAATAGTCTTCATAGTAATGACTTGGCAAAACTTTGAACTTAAGGAGGGGGGGAGAGGGGGGGGGGGGGGGGGGGGCAGGACGTTGAAGATGTAAAAACTGGGAAACATGAAAACTATGACGACAATTTAGTTGTTGGCCTGCGCTTGTTTTCCCCCCCACTATTGGATTGTTCGCCTTTGTATTTGTCTGACTTTATTCAAGTTTAAAAGGCTGTGCCAGTCTTGAATAAAAGTTACTCTGTGTTAGTTTTCCTTATGGGGAGCTAAAACTACCCCACTTGTTTACTGTTTATTGTTTACTGTTCCCTGCCTCATTTCATTTCCAATTTTTTTTTTTTTAAACAGTGCCAAACTGAATTGCTTTACACTCAGTGCCTGATATTCGGTTACCTTTAACATCATCATCGTCTATAATGTCACATGCCATAATTTCTCCACACACCACCTTCTGCCGTTTTGCTCCCTCCTTCTCTCCCCTCCGCCAGCCCTCCACCCCCCCCCTTCCCCCCCCCCCCCCCCCCCCCCCGATTTCTTGCCATTTTGTCTCCTCTTTCCCACCGCTTTCACGCAGCGTGTGTGTGTGTGTGTGTGTGTGTGTGTGTGTGTGTGTGTGTGTGTGTGTGTGTGTGTGTGTGTGTGTGTGTGTGTGTGTGTGTGTGTGTGTTGCTAGTGTGTGTGTGTGTGTGTGTGTTGTGTGTGTGTGTGTGTGTGTGTGTGTGTGTGTGTGTGTGTGTGTGTGTGTGTGTGTGTGTGTGTGTGAGTTGCGTCAGTGAGTGAGTGGGTGACTCCATGTGTGTGTGTGTACGTGCGTGCGTGCGTGCATGTGTGTGTGTGTGTGTGTGTGTGTGACTCCATGTGTGTGTGTGTGTGTGTGTGTGTGTGTGTGTGTGTGTGTGTGTGTGTGTGTGCGTGCGCGTGTACGCGCGTGCGCGCGCACGCGCGCGCGAGTGTTCATCCGCACCGTAAGTACACTCATGAATGTGAAGCACTATTTGGAAAGATAAGAAATGAACCTAGAATGTCTTTCACTCAATTTTGCTCATAAAAACCAGACAAAAGGAGAGCGGAAAAAGGAATCAGTGTTCCCTTCGATGGGCAGTTAAATTGGAACAAGTGAAACAGATTATAAAAAAAAGAAAATCACTTACACTTAAAGAACGCATTTAAAAATCAAACCTTTTTTTTTTTTTTTTTTTTTTTGGTCTTTACTTGATAATGCTACTTCTAAATTCAATATAGAATCCTTGTATTTCCACAAGCTAGGGAGATGAAATATATATAAAAAATGAGTTCTTTGTATTGCGCTTTATTTTTTTTTTTAATACTGTGTGCATTAATCATTGATATCAAGTCTAAATTGACAAGATCCCTGCAGAGCTGAAAGGAGATAAGGCCTTCAAATTGGGATTCAGTCCCTGGAACGGAGTGCTTGCCGAGAGACGAGAGAGAGAGGAGAGAGAGATAGAGAGAGAGAGAGAGAGAGAGAGAGAGAGAGAGAGAGAGAGAGAGAGAGAGAGAGAGAGAGAGAGCGAGAGAGAGAGAGAGAGAGAGAGAGAGGAAGGAGGGGGTGGTGGGGACATATCGCATGGATAAATCAAGGTCATCCATCTTTAGGTGATACAGCGATAACCAGCGCCAACAATTTTCCCATAATCAGGATAAAAAGGCCTCGTAGGGAAACAAT
>JADBJO010002251.1:240000-255000 GCA_016801955.1 Conus betulinus
GGGGATGGTCGGAATGTGCGGCGTGGAAGCAATGTCACTCGGGTGGGGTAGGGAGTAGGAACGGTGTGACAAATATATATATATATATATATATATATGAATGAATGAATAAACAAAGATATAGATTGAAAAACATATAGATGAATAACACGTAATTCGATAAGTACAAAGAAAACGAGTAAATGAGATTGATAAATACATATATAAATAACATTTGATGAGATAAATACAAAGAAAACACGCAAATGAACGAACACGTAAATAGATAAAAATATAAATAGATACATATATGAATAAATAAATAGATCAATGAATAAATAGATAGATAAATACATACATACATACATAAACAACAAATAAATGAATAAAATAAACAAATTAGTTCATGACTAAATAAGTAAATTGATAAATACGTCAAGGAACGTCTGCGTAATGACCTTTTCTTTTCCGTAATGCAATGTCATGTAGTTGAAAAGAATCAGTCAGTCATTCCCGACCGCTGGGGTCGTTGGGGGGACGTGATGAGGCAGCCGCCCGTTTCTCTCCAGGCTCTTCTGTTGGTGGCTATCTTGAGGAGATCTGGCATGGTCATTCTGGTCCAGTCCTCCATATTGTCGGACCAGCTCTCTCTCCGCCGTCCTCGTCCGCGCCATCCCTCGACGGCACCTTGAAGGATGGCCTTAGAGAGGTGCTGTGACGGACCATGTGGCCAAACCATGCCATTTTCCGTCGTTTGACGGTTGCCAGAAGTGGTTCGTGGGGCCCAACTAGGTTAGTGACCAGGTTCCGCACACAATCACCGGTCTTGTGTTCTTTGTAGGAGATGCGGAGTAGTTTCCCCAGGCACCTGGTGGCCTGGATCTCCGCTTCGGCCAACAGTTGAAAAGAATGTTTTCTTTTAACTCATTGTTAGGATAAGGAGAATACCAAACTGATATAAGGGCATTTTCATACAAAGCAAGACAAACTATGAAAGACACGACGATTATTGATGATAATATAAACGAAATTTGAAAAAGTACATTCTTTTAATCCGTGTCTTAGTTTTCTTAGCCTAATTCAGTGGAGCGGACCTTGTTGCGCTAAAAAAAAACATTGCGGAAATAAAGTAAGAAAACAGACACAGGAACAAAACCCTGTTGATATTTAAGATCTTTGTCCCGAAGATCTTAGAACAACTTCAACATTGATATCATATTCATTCGTCATGATCTGCACACCTTGTCCTCCTACGACAAAGCTGTAGGAAACTGAACACACCGCAGTGACGCATTGCACACATGCACGCATAGTGGTGCGCTCATGCACGCACGCGCACGATGAAATACGTACATACAGTTCAAATTTCCACATTATGATAGCCCAGTTGACCACCCTTGACCTTTTTAGGGCTGGGGTCATAGAGAGAAGGTCACGTCTTTAGGAAGAAAAGGAAAATCATGTCCTTAGAGAGAAACAAACACCGAAGACAACTCACTACAAATTTTGACATCACAGCTCAGCTGTTACCATCGTTACGGCAGATAAAACCAAACCCATGCTGACAACCCCAGTCATTCCGTGGGATGTATCACTCTCAGGTCACAAGACTTAAACATGATGAAAGACACAAAGGAGAGCCGCTAGAAAATACACATAATAAAAAAAGCCAAAGGGGGCGACATTGGACAATGAGCAAGTAGCGTCCAGTCTAGTCAATGTTTACCGTATCATGAACATTTTGTTGCCAGGTTACTAGAAAAATCTGGCATAATATAAATTGTAACAATGATTGACAATAAAATGCAAAGACATTCTTCAAGAGAGGCAGCTGAAAAGGTCATTAAGGGAAACACACAGTGGGCGCGAGTTCATGTGAGTATAAAGTAGAGTTTGAGAGAGCGGCAGAAAAGAGGAAATTATAAGCACGGAATTAGTAGCAGGCCGGGGATTAGTTTTATGCTGAAAGAGTTCGGGCCATCCTCACAAATGCTTGCATTTGCACACGTGCTTGAGTACGTACACACACATAGCATAGCAAGGTGTAAGAACTAAACAGAAGAAACGAGAAAAGAGAAGAAGAATGCGAAGAAGAAGAAGAAGAATGCGAAGAAGAAGAAGAATGCGAAGAAGAATGCGAAGAAGAAGAAGAAGAAGAATGCAAAGAATGCGAAGAAGAAGAATAAGAATGCGAAGAAGAAGAAGAAGAAGAAGAAGAAGAAGAAGAAGAAGAAGAAGAAGAAGAAAGAAGAAGAAGAAGAAGAACAACAACAACAACAACAACAACAACAACAAAAGAAGATACCTTGAAAGAATAATCTCACATTGTCAACCAGTATCATTTTCGATTTGCAACGAAAACAACAACTACAACTACAAGAACAAGAACGAAGATACCTTGAAAGAATAATTGTACACTGTCACCTAGTGTCATTTTGTATTTGCAAACCTTTCGGCGCGCCTGTCTACCTTCTAGAGGGCGGGAAGGAGGATGAGGAGGAGCAGGAAGAGAAGAAAGAAAGAAAGAAAGAAAGAAAGAAAGAAAAAGAGAGAGAAAGAAAGAAAGAATAATTGCACATATGAAACAGTATCGTTTTTATATTTCCAAGCTTCCGGCCGTCATAGCTTCTTTAGGGCTGGGAGAAAAGAAGAAGAAGAAGAATGCGAAGAATGCGAAGAAGAATGCGAAGAAGAAGAATGCAGAAGAATGCGAAGATGCGAAGAAAAGCGAAGAATGCGAAGAATGCGAAGAAGAAGAAGCGAAGAATGCGAAGAAGAGAAGAAGAGAAATGCGAGAAGAAGAAGAAGAAGCAAGGAAGAATAATTACACACTGCTAAACAGTATCATTTTCTATTTACCTAGCTTTCGGCCTTCTTACCGTGTTCAGGGCTTGGAGAAGAAGAAGAAGAATGCGAAGAAAAAGAAGAAGAAGAAGAAGAAGAAGAAGAAGAAGAAGAATGCGAAGAAGAAGAAGAATGCGAAGAAGAAGAAGAATGCGAAGAAGAAGAAGAAGAAGAAGAAGAAGAATGCGAAGAAGAAGAATGAAGAAGAATGCGAAGAAGAAGAATGCGAAGAAGAAGAAGAAGAAGAAGAAGAAGAAGCGAAATGCGAAGAAGAATGCGAAAAAGAAGAATGCGAAGAAGAAGAAGAATAAAAAAAAATGCGAAGAAGAAGAATGCGAAGAATGCGAAGAATGCGAAGAGAAGAAGAAGAAGAATGCGAAGAAGAAGAATGCGAAGAAGAATAAAAATGCGAAGAAGAAGAAGAAGAAGAATGCGAAGAAGAAGAATGCGAAGAAGAAGAATGCGAAGAAGAATGCGAAAAGAAGAAGAAGAAGAAGAAGAAGAAGAAGAAGCGAAGAAGAAGAAGAAGAAGAGATGAAAAGAAGAAGAAAGAGCAAAGAACGAAGAAGAAGAATGCGAAGAAGAATGCGAAGAAGAAGAATTGCGAAGAAGAATGCAAAGAAGAATAATAAGAAGAATAAGAAGAATAAGAAGAATGCGAAGAATAAGAAGAAGAATAAGAAGAAGAAGAAGAAGAATAAGAAGAAAGAATGCGAAGAAGAAGAAGAAGAAGAAGAAGAATGCGAAGAATGCGAAAGAAGAAGAAATGAAATAAGAAGAATAAGAATAGAAGGAAGAAGAAGAAGAAGAAGAAGAAAAGAATAAGAGGAGGAAGGAGGAGGAAGAATAAAGATGAGAAGAAGAAAGGAAGAAAGAAAGAAGGAATGAGGGAGAATTAGAAGAAGAAGAAGAAAAGCGATTAAGAAGAAGAATGCGAGATTAGAAGAAGAAGAATTATGATTAAGAAGAATGCGAAGAAGAATGCGAAGAATGAGAATGGTCCTGACACAACATGAAAAGTAGTATGATGAAAAGGGAAGAGACAATAAAGCAGGGCAAGGGAATGAGACAGATAATGAAAAATGAGGGGGGTAAAAAATTAAAAAAAATGACAGAAGTGAATTAGTAACAGTCGAAGAGATTCCGACGGAGACGCAGAGAAACTCAGCAATAGAATAGAGATTGAAGCAGACAATACATACATACATACATACATACATACATACAGACAGACAGACAGACAGACATACAGACAGACAGAAGATAGCCAGACAGAGAATTGGAACATCATACATACTGCTTCTGGAGCCATACATACGGTACATACATACGGCATTCACATACATACATACATACCGCTTGTCTCCACAGACAAAGAGTTGTTTGCAAGTGCCCTGGTTCTCTCTCCATACTCCATAGTCATACCTCATACTACATACCTCCACCCTCTCAGCACTACTAGATAACAACGGACTGACAGAAAGTGCCCAGACTGCAGGGAGCCCAGAGAGAGAGTAGAGAGAGAGAGAGAGAGAGAGCTACACCGAGAGATAGAGAGTTGAGAGAGCTGCAAGGAGATAGAGAGAGAGAGAGACAATAGACTAGAGAGAAGAGCCCAGAGAGAGAGAGAGAGGAGAAGAGAGAGAGAGAGAGAGGAGAGAGAGAGAGAGAGAGAGATGAGAGAGAGAGAGAGACAGAGACAGAGACAGAGAGACAGCGCAAAGAGAGAGACAGAAGAGACAGAGACAAAGAGAGAGAGAGAGAAAGAGAGACATCAAAGACACAGAGACAAAGAGAATCAGAAAGAGAGATACAGAGAGAGAGAGAGAGAGAGAGAGAGAGAGAGAGAGAGAGAGAGAGAGAGGGAGGGGGCTGCAAAAAAAAATCTCTTCCCTCCTACTTATGTTTCAATATATGTTGACATTTCAGTCTCAACCATACAGCAAAAATACGAGTATAAAATGCCTCTAAACAGAACAGTCTGAAAATAAGATACATCTGCTGATGATGCGGAGTTACAGCTTATGAAATCTTTAGAGGAATCCATTTCTACCTCTCACGATCATACCTGGTGTCTGCTTTAAATGTAGAACGCACACTGTGCACTGTGGTTGAGAAGTGAATTCGTTTTGCCCATGTATGTGCCGTATTTGTACGTAATGGAACCCCAAAAAACATTGAACATATGGTTTGCCAATGATTCGACAAAGCCGTGAATTTAAAACCTTCGAAGACAATCTTTGCTGGAATCACTATCTCGTGATAAACACGACCGAAAATATCATCTTACTAATCTAGTAAGCAAAATACGTTTTTTTTTTTTTTTTTTTTTATCAAAATACATTTTTAAATCTCTGTTTCTTTCCAAAGAGGTTTCTTTTATTTCAAACAGGCCCACCTGGTAAGTTTATACGTGAAAATGGTAAACAGTGTTGTTTTGAAATAAGAAAATGGGTCGTTTCTGGAAGAAAACAGGCCCCCCCCCCCCCCCCCCCCCCCCCCCCCCCCCCCCCCCCCCCCCCCCCCCCCCCCGTCACAGAGTCTGACCAAAACAATTCCACTGCATTAATTTTATCCTCGTCTTCTTTGGTGATGATTTAAGCAAAAAAACAAAAGTCTACAATTGTATAGGCTATTCGTGCTGTCGTGATGATTTCAGTTTGGAAATCTGTAGTAAGTTTGGGTCAAGATCACCGGTTCTGGGAAGTTCATGGGGATTGTTGTTCGATGATCGTGGAGGCGCTCTTGTGAAGGGAACGTTAACTCACGTCCCTCCGCGACTAAGCAAGTACTGTTGTCAGTAGGGGCTCAGCATTGTGGCGTCCTGTGTATGCCAGAGAACACGCACATATATTTTACACTGAACATCTTGTTAACATTAATGTCTATATCAGCTATCAAGAGTCGAATGCACAGCATGATATCAACACTTTAATTTTTCTGTAATGGTTCTGCAAAGTTGTAGGAAGATTTTAAGCTCGAAATGAAATATCGCGACACAGCTGAAGCAAACATTTTTTTTTTTTACTTATTTATGCCATCAACAAAAAAAAACAAACAAACAAACAAACAAAAACCAACGAAATATTGCTTCAGAATGTGTTGAAATCAGCATTCTCTGAAAAACACTGACAGGAAGACCGAAAAAAAAAAAAAGTTTTCTGGTCAAGAAGTTTGAAGAAGACTCAGCAGACGAATCTTGTCTTACAATGGTTTTCAAATAAAATCAATGTATATAATGATAACAGCAGCCAGTATCATACTACAGGACAGGAATGTCAGAAACTCTGATAAGAGAGTTTGTATACAAAACGAGAAAGGAAAAACACCTGATATCTGTCTGTTTGTCTGTCTGCTCTCTCTCTCTCTCTCTCTCTCTCTCTCTCTCTCTCTCTCTCTCTCTCTCTCTCTCTCTCTTTCTCTCTCTCTCTTTCTGTGCGTGCGCGCGTGTGTGTATGTATATACAGTACAGTGTGTACGCGTGCACAGTACGCGTGCGCACACACACACACACACACACACACACACACACACACACACACACACACACACACACACACACACACCACGTCACACTGAGATAAGAATTTCTGTGTCTCCGTGTGTCTGTATGTCTGTCTGTCTGACTGTCTGTCTGTCTGACTGTCTTGTCTCTTGTTTGTATGCTTGTTCGTTCGCTCTCTACCTCTCTGCCTCTGTCTGTCTGTTTGTCTGTCTGGTCTCTGTCTCTCTGTCTCTCTCTCGATCTCGATGTCTATGTATGTATGTATGTATGTATGTATGTATGTATGTATGTATGTATGTATGTATGTAGGTAGTAGGTAGGTAGGTAGGTAGTAGTATGCAGGTAGGTATCTGTCTATCTGTCTTTCTGTTAACCCATCAAATTTATTGATGATGCAAAAAAAAAAAAAAAACAAACCCCCCCCCCCCCCCCCAAAAAAAAAAAAAAAAAAAAAAAAAAAAAAAAAATTCGAGGAATCCCTTGCTCAGTGAATGCTCGTTTTGCAACTTTCAAAACGCTCCATTTCATTTTGTTTCAGGCCATATTCTGATAGTCTTTCGGTGTGAATTTGATAGTGTTTGGCTGGTCATATATATGACATCGTGATATAAAGCTGCACAGTATGCTTTTGTTTTTACATTTAGATACTCCACGAACGTTTTGCCACATACTGATGTGCTTACAACTGTGTGTACTAAAACCAACAATGCTTTTAAGCCTGTGAGGTTTCTGCATGTGTCTCATGTGTATATTTCGATTGTAACGTTATTGTAATATCAGCATTTTTGTGTAACTGCTGTGCTTGTTTTTTTTTTTTTTTTCCTTCTTCAAGCTGTTTACAGGTTGTGGGTTACTTTATGGACAGAGTGGAATATAAATGCTGACTGAAAAAAGAAAGAAATTTCAAGCGCTCTCGCACACACAACACACACACACACACACACACACACACACACACACACACACACACACACACACACACACACACACTACTAGAAGAAGAAGAAGAAGAAGAAGAAACAACAACAACAAAAAGAAAAAGAAGAAGAAGAAACATAGACAAAAAGAGAGGAAAACTTTCATCAAAGACAGAAGAAAAAGAGAAACTGGGTCTCTATCGACTGAATGTTAACGCTGATGCCTGCACCCCCGGGAATGCACGAAGGGTGGGTGGGTGGAGGGGGTAGTAGTAGACACGCCCCCCCCTCCCCCCTACCCCCCAGCATTAGCCGCACTTCCCACACCATTTGCATCTCCTCAGGGTGATCAAACAAAGACAGAAATCAACGGCTCTTCAAGTCCTTCTGAAGCTGTTTTCTTCGGCAAAAAGGTCTGTCCCGTATCCCAGAGCGGTAGAATGCTCCAAGGATGTTTAAACGGGCGGGGTTTTCGTTTTTTAAGTTTTTTTTTTCCTTCAGTTTTTTTTTTTCTTTTGTTTTAGATTTCTTTTTAAAGCTGAAGGCTGGTTTACTTACCACATAAGCTGGTGTTTTTGATTTGCTTGTTTACGTTTTGCAGAAGACTGGTTTATGTATCTGCATTAACGGTTTTTTTTTTTTTTTTTTTTAAATGAAAGCTGGTTTAGTTGTCATATTTTGACTGGTGTGTTTAATTATCTATATTAAATATAAAGAATCATAAAGTGTGCGTGTGTGTGCATGCGTGCGTGCGTGCGTGCGTGCGTGCGTGCGTGCGTGCGTGCGTGCGTGCGTGCGTGCGTGCGTGCGTGCGTGCGTGCGTGCGTGCGTGCGTGCGTGCGTGCGTGTGTGTGTGTGTGTGTGCGTGCGTGCGTGCGTGCGTGCGTGTGTGCGTGCGTGCGTGCGTGCGTGTGTGTGTGTGTGTGTGTGTGTGTGTGTGTGAAACGTATTTATTTATCTACATTAGGCGGTGCCTTTTCATTTGAAGGCTGGTTTAGTTTAGTTTTTTTTTTTTTTTGCATTCTTTAGAAAGAGAGGGGGCTAGTTACCGCCAAGGACATAGACAAAAAAGTACAGGACAAGACACAATGCATTTCGACCTCTTTGGTCTTCTTCAGGCGAAAACAAATAACATTCAGGACAGTGAAAACGAAGAACAACAAACCACTTACCTTCTCATATTCGGCGCACGACCAAAATGGCCGCCGGACGGAAACGAGGCCACCCAGGAGGGGATCATGGGAGAGGAAATAGTGAGGGGGGGGGAAGGAGGGGGAGGGTGTGCGTGTGAAACAATGGGGTTTGTAGTTTGTTTTGTGGAATGGTATGATATATTAGTGACGTTAGTGATTATGGTGGATTGATAAAGATGCTAAGTGGGGCCAAGAATAAAGGAAAAAATAAAGAATAAAAAATAAATAAATAAAACGAATTTAATGGGTGGTAATGGTGATGATAGTAGTTATGTGTGGGTAGTTGTATGTGGGGGTGTGGGTAATGATGATAATGATTGGAAGGGAAGGGAAATGATCAATGGGTTATAAGGAGTCGTGGGGGGGGGGGGGGGGGGGGGGGGGGGGGGGGGGGGGCAAAAGAGGGGGGGGGGGAGAGGGCAATGGGAGAGGGGGGAGAGAGAGAGAAAGAGGGTGAGCCCATATCTCTCCACCAACACATACGTATGTGTGTGGTGGGGGGGGGGGGGGGGGATTCATGCAAATAGTATTGTTGTTGAAAAAGTAAACAATACTATAGGATATCAACTATGAAAATCATAAATTGTGTGTGTGCGTGCGTGCGTGCGTGCGTGTGTGCGTGCGTGCGTGCGTGCGTCTGTGTGTGTGTGTGTGTGTGTGTGTGTGTGTGTGTGTGTGTGTGTGTGTGTGTGTGTGTGTGTGTGTGTGTGTGTGTTGGTGGAAGACATTGCCGACTGGTATTGAAAAGATCTGGCTTACCCTTGTGTTCGGGAAATATGGGAGGGAAAGGGAGATTCATGTGAAGGTGGTAGTGTAAAATCAGATGTAAGGAGAAAAAATCAAGCAAATAAATAAATAAATTTCAAAAAGATGGAATAAAAATATAACAAATTAAAATAAAATAAATGGAGGGTGGCTGTAACTTCTGTATGAAGTGGGGAGTGGGGGTATGGTAGTGCGTGTGTGCATACGTGTATGTAAGTGTGTGTGTTGGTGGAAGATACTGCCAACTGTTGTTGAAGAGGTGGGTGTGTATACTTGTGTTACTGTTGGATATTGATGCCTTGGGTCTGTAGCGTACCAAGTTTGGCAATGAGATGAGATTCTTGTGCTGTAGGTACAAAACTATCACACTGTGATTGCCATATTGCGTTGATTGAAGTTAAAGCTGATGAACGGTTTACCTGTTACCTCTCCAACTTAGATTGTACACGTCTAGCCTTGTTATCTGAGAGAAGTGTTACCAGCGCCTTACTGCAAATGTTTGGGCTTGCAGATTTTCTTTTCTTACAGCTGGTGAATGACTTACTCCGTTCTGCAATTGTGATTTCTGTTTTAAATTTAGACCTATTTACAAAGTGAGGCGACTGCAGGCGGAAATCTAAACAAATTTGATATGTAAAATGGTGGTGCAATATTAATCACATATGTAATTTGTTTTAATGTAGTCATGTTGTGTCTGTTTATTCGCTTTGTGGCTTACCGCATGACTTAGAAACATTCTTTGGACATTGACATCAAATTCTTTCGCATGGGCTCAAAGGAATGTGTTTGCATTTCTCCATCTTTTCTGCCCTTTTCTGAATAGGCTCGAAGAAAACATCTGCATTTTTTGTGCATCTTTCCAGCTCTTTTTGTTTTACGTCCAGGGTGATCTTGTAATGTCTTGTGCCCTCGTCGTTCAGCGCTTTGACAAGTCTCCGCAGCTTTATGGTGACTTTCTCTCTGTTCCATCTTGTGTCTTCTTCCTCCAGTTTCGTCTTGTAAACTCTATTTTTTTTTCCAGCACTGTGCCTTACAGTGCCGTAGTTTAAGGTTTTCTTTTGTCAGTAATGGGAGGGGGAGGGGTGTGTGTGTGTGTGGGTGTGTGGGGGGGGGGTGGTGGTGGTGTGGTGGTACCTCAGTCTATTCTAAAGCTCTAATCATCTTGTCATTATGGTATCTTCAGCTTCTTAGTTCGGTACGGGTATCTCTCTTCTGAACCCTTCTGGGAGGAGGGGGAGGGAGGGGGGGGGGGTGTCTTTGGCACCCTTGATGACATTTGCACTGAAGTCCTTAAAGTATGCTATTGATGTTTGTTCTGGTCACAACAAGATCTGTCAGCTTGTTCGTTTGCAGATCAGAATGCTCTGGCCTGTCCTTTGGTAGTTCCATCTAGGGAGTTATGATGAGGATGTTGTTGGCTTCTCAGAGAGTCAGAGAAGGACAGGGCGATGATCACGCGCTCCCAGCTGTGGTCTAATTGCATGTATACATCTTCGGAGCGGAACGCCAAGTCTGATGTTGGTGTGGTATGCCAGTAACGTGGGCAGAGAGTAAGGATGCCTTCGGGGTCATTGGCGAGGATCAGGTGGCTTTCATCTTGCCATGCTTCGATGTCTTCTTTCCTGTTGTCAAGAGGTTCAAAATCACCAGCTGTAGGAGTGGCTGTTGGAGTCTCAAGCCATGAGGAAATCGTGGTCTGAAATGTGAAGGATATTCGAAGACTGCACCTTGTCTCTGAGAAAGTATTAGCTGGCCAAGTGAAGGCTGTTCAGGTCGGTATATGCCTGGCTTGGGTATATACTCTTCCTACTGTATATATATATATATATATATATATATATATAATATATATATATATATATATATATATATATGTGTGTGTGTGTGTGTGTGTGTGTGTGTGTGTGTGTGTGTGTTTCTTGGTTTCGTTGGCACTCACGTTGTTTGGAATGAATAGCCTAGGTCTTCCTTTCTTTCTCCCTGAAGACCCGATACCCTTTAATTTTAAAGGATTTCCCCACTTGCAGATGAGTTTCTAAAACAAAAAGCAGACGCTAATGCTGTTTTTTATGCAGAAAGTGTACAACTTCCACCTTTTCGTGGTGTAACTAACTCCCTCTACATTCAAATGCGTGAATTAAAGCTGGTTTTCTCTTTGTCTTTGGTTTGAGTGGCTCGTTGATAAGCTTTCCTTTGCCCTCCCGTGACTTCAAGGGACAGATTAAAAAGACTTCCAGGCGCTTAGATTAGCTTTCTGAGGGCACAGACAGTGTGGCGTTGTCCTTGCCTGGCGGATCTTCATAGGATGAGAACCGTGTCCACTGAAATCATGTCCAGGTATCATATTGGCTATTGCTGCCTCGCAGCGTGTTTTGTCAGCGTGCCACTTGCAGCCTGTACCCCAGCTTCAGGATTTCTGCGGGAGTTGCAGGTCATGGCGCTCACATGCCAGACCACCGGCTACTCAAGAAAGTCTTCTACGGTGAGCTGCAACAAGGAAAGCGTTCCCATGGAGGGTCAGAAGAAACGCTTCAAAGATACCCTCAAAAGATCATTAACGCGTTTAACATAACCCTGACGCACGGGAACAAACTGCAATGGATCGAGCTAGATGGCTCTACTCTATCCATAAAGGTGCCAGTTTATGTGAAGACAGAAGGTACATGTCTCTCACATGCCTATCCAAGCTGTCACCTAAAATTCTGTGCACGCATCGGCTCGATCAGCCACCTGCGTATGCACAAAACTCCCCCCCCCCCCCCCCCCCCCTTCAATCCCAAGATGACTGAAGTGGTCCTCTCGTCGATTCGACGGACAAAGGACTGAGAGTTGCCTTAGGCTCAGCTCCTGACCCAGCGACGTTTTCGTGGAGTACAGAGGGACTAAAAATCACAGTGTTCCGTCTTCTAGACCAATTATCATCCCACACTGGTGGGTCTTCTATGCCGAAGGAACTTCTTTGTTTATAGCCAGCAATTTGCCCTCACCCCTTCTCCTGTAAGTACAGAAGAGGCCGGCAAGGTATAGCAGCCAAACCACATGATTTTGTCCTCACCCTTTCTCCTGTTAGTGCCAAACAGGCCCGCTAGGCATAGCAGCAGCTAAACCATATGTGCAGGCTTGGAGCTGTTAGTTGTCGGAGGCTATGTTTCAAACGCACGCCATAGAAACATTTTGTAGATCGTGGCTGCTTGTCATTAAGAACTTTTCGTACTTTAACAGCGTTTAGTAGCTTTAAACCCAATTACGTATTACTTTATAAACAACCCTATGCATGCACGGATCTGTATATGGACTGAATTTTGTTCAAGCTGCTAACGAAAAACTACATGAACATTACGTTCGCAAATTCAGTGTATCTGGTATCCATATCTCCGATGACTACACGGGATAGATATCTGCATTTTCTTAATCTTTTAAATTTAAATCTGGTTTACACGGTTGCTGAGCGATGGTACATGTGACTGAAAGAAAGAAACAAGAAGAACGAAATAAGGAATGAAAGAAAGAAAGAACGAACGAAAGAAAGAAAGAAACAACGTAAGGAAAAAAAAAAAGAAGAAAGAACGAAAAAACAAGAATAAAGAAAAAAGAAAGGAAAAAGCTATAATTATCGTTGCTTCACATTGATGGATGGTGTACAGAATAGATGAATGAATGAAAGTAGAATTTTAGCGAAAGGAAGGAAGAACGAAAGAAAGAAAGAAAGAAGGGAAAAAGAAGAAAAGAAAGAAAGGAAAAAAGGAGAAAAAACGAAGAAGAAATCACCCCCCCCCCCCCCCACACACACACACACACAGAGTCACACAGACAGAAAGTCAGACAGACAGAGTGTGACAGACAGAGAGACAGAGACAGACAGACAGACAGACAGACAGACAGACAGACAGACAGACAGTCAGACATACAGACAGACAGACAACAGACACAGAGACAGACAGACAAACACAGAGAGAGAGAGAGAGAGAGAGAGAGAGAGAGAGAGAGAGAGAGAGAGAGACAATGACAAATGTTTTAATTGAACTAGGCCACATGCCCGTGTCAATGGGAACAGAGGGAGGGTGACGGTTCTTGACTGTTTTGTTGAAATTGACTGTGATGCCAGTTTTCTTGATCAAGATCTAACAGAGGGAGAAATTTTAGACTCGATAAAGGCTTTAAAAAAAAAAACAAAGCTCCTGGTCCAGACGGCCTTATCGGAGAGAGTTTATAAGTATGCTATGCCTACCGTTCTCCTTTTTCTTAAGAAATATTTCAACAAACTCTTTGATTCTGGAATCTTTTCCTCTGCATGGTGTGAAGCTCTTATTCAACCGCTGCACAAGAAAGGTGATATTAACTCCCCTGATAATTATAGAGGTATTTTCCTGTTGAATATCATTTCTAAATTATACAGCTACATTCTGAATAAACGCTTAACCAAATGGATCGAAGATAATAGTGTCATAAACGATGCACAGGCTGGTTTTAGAAAGAGCTATAGTATAACTGACCATACATTTACACTCCTAACTCTAGTGCAAAAGCAACTTTCTAACCATCAAAAACTATACGTGGCGTTTATTGATTTTAAAAAGGCTTTCGACCTGATTGATAGAAATCGACTTTGGTCAGTCTTAAAGAAAAAAGGGTATAACAGGAAAGATGTATGATGCAATTAAAAGTATGTATACCGTTGTTACGGCTAGGGTTGAAGTACGTGGAGACTTAACTGATATTTTTATGCGTTCCAGAGGCCTCAAGCAAGGAGAAATATGTAGCCCGGTTTTATTTTCTTTATTTATTAATGAACTTGCTGAAGAAATTACAGAGCATGGTAAGCATGGTATTTCTTTATCTCCTGACTTCATAGAGCTATTCATTCTGCTGTTCGCTGACGATGTGGCGCTTGTTGCGTCCACTGTCATAGGTCTTCAGACACAGCTGAACATTTTGAGTAAAACAGCAAAGAAAACTTGATTTAATAGTGAATCTGGAAAAATCAAAAGTGATTGTGTGTTTAGAAATGGCGGTCATATATTCATATTGCTCAAAAGAAAAATGGACTTACGACTATATGCAACTGGAGATTGTTAATCATATAAATATTTAGGTGTTATATTCTCCACTGTCCTTACTTTTTCTCACTGCCCTGAGGATTTAGCATCTAGGGCAAAACATCAGGTCATTATTATTTTGAAACTTCTGTGGAAATATCAGATTGTCCCCAAAATTATTCTTCAAACTTTTGATTGTCAGATCCAGCCAACCCTTACTTATGGCGCAGAAGTATGGGGCTTAACTGCAAACCTCTCGGCTATAGAAAAAATACATTTGTTTGCACTCAAGAGATTCTTGAATGTTTCTATAAAAACGCCTAATGCCTTGGTTTATGGAGAAACTGGCAGGTTTCCACTTTATATAAACATTTATACTAAATGCGTAAAGTATTGGATACATATCATTAATATGCCTGACAATCGTCTTCCAAAAAAAGCATATAAGATGTTATATGGTTTACATTGCGGGGGGTAAAAAAAACACAACTGGGTTACATCAGTCTGCCTCGTATTAAATCGTTACGGTTTTGGATATGTATGGGAAAATCAAGGAGTTCCCAATGTTAAAGTTTTCCTTTCAAAATTCAAAAGTCGGCTAATCGATTGTCATTTACAAGAAATGGTATAGCCACATAGAATCTAAGGACCGATTTTTCTTTTACTTTTCTTTTAAGCAGTTTGGGAAATTCCAAATTACCTATTCACTGTAAACAACATGAGCAGTCGTAAAAACTTGATACGGTTCAGACTTGGTGTAT
>JADBJO010002251.1:270000-272500 GCA_016801955.1 Conus betulinus
GTGTGTGTGTGTGTGTGTGTGTGTGTGTGTGTGTGTGTGTATATGTGTGTGTGTGTGGCGTGTGTGTGTGTGTGGTGTGTGTGTGTGTGTGTGTGTGTGTGTGTGTGTGTGTGTGTGTGCAGGAGGAGTGGGGATGGTGTGGTCGGGGTAAACTTAGGTGTCGTTTGCTTCTGATGCTAATTTGATTAACATCCTTTTGCCCCGAACTTGGCACGAACAGCAGAAGAACAGAGGGAACACAGAAGAACAGAGGAACACAGATGAGGAGATGGATGATGAGAGAGGAAGAGCAGAAAAAAGGATCTAAAGCGGCATCAGAAACACGATAAACCACAAACGCAAAGGCACGAAAGAAAAGAACGGAGGTAGGGAGAAGAAGGACCAGAGAAGGAAGAAGTAGTGGATGGAGGCTGAGGAGGAGGAGGAGGAGGAGGGAGGAGGAGGAGGGGGGGGGGGGGGGGGGGGCGGGGGCAGCTGCAGCAGCAAATAATTGATCCACCCATCTCATGTAGATCTGTAGGTACCACATGTTTCTATGTATTTCGCTTCTCCATCCCTTCTGTAGCTCCCCCCCCCCCCCCCCCCCCTTTCCCCTTTCTCTCTTTTTCTCCGTCTGTGTCTCTCTTTGTCTGTCTCTCTCTCTCTGTTTTATCTGCCTGTCTGTCTCTCTCTCTCATACACGCACAAACGCACACACGCACACACACACGCGCGCGCGCGCGCGCGCGCACGCACGCACGCACACACACATACACACTTAATGAAAAAAAAAATCTTTGGTCACAGTCCAACGTTTGAAAAAAAAAAAAAAATTATTAGAATAGGTTTTCGCTTAATTCTGCTGACGAATAAGTAGGCAGATAGGTGAATATATAACATCTCCAGAGGAGATAAATGCCTTTTGATGTTATAGGAGAATAGAAATAAAAGCTACAAACAAATAAACAAGAAACATTACTCCGCAGTCTAGCTTACAGCTATGATAATCTTCAATGCACTCAACCCACTCTCAAAGAATTTTCAATTACCCCCTTTCTACACCCCCCACCCCCCCCCCCCCGCCGTTTTTGTCCCCACTACTCCTCGGAAGAGAGCCTACTGCTTAGTCTACTCACATATCACTTCACCTCCTTTCTTTGTGCTGCAGCTTAGCAAAGACATTATCTTAAAGTGGAGATTGGGAGTTCACTTGTGACAGAACAGGACATTTCACACAGGAAAATATCCCCCCCCCCCCCCCCCCCCCCCCCCCCCCCCCCCCCCCCCAGTATCAAGTGCCTGGATGTCAGGGGAAAGAAGTCTGGTGCACGCTACTTACCATCCACGCTGTATTCATGGCAGGGGCTTTGCTGCCATCGAGCTCGCTGTGAAAGAAAGTCAAGAGGTCATGTGTGATTTGTGTGTGGCGTGTGCATTTAACATAGCAGAGGTATTAGACAGAAAGCAGAGACTGCAGGGGAGAGATATAGAGGATCAATGATTGCAAATTCATGGTTGTCTGTTGGGTTTTGGGGGGGGTGCACTGAAGATCATGGAGTTATGTCATCCCATGGGCGTTACAGGAGTCTTGTACTGAGGATCAGCTCACAATCACTGACAACCTCATCGATATAGCCAACAGAGAAACAAACAAGTGAGCAGACTGATAGTCAGACATACAGATGATAAAATAGACTTAACAGCATCATGCATTTCCTGTTTGCATACGCAAAGATGACGCAAATACAACACACACACACACACGCACACACACACACACACACACACACACACACACACACACGCACGCACGCACGCACGCACGCACGCACGCACGCACGCACGCACGCACACACACATGTACGCATGTACACATCTACGCATGCACGCACGCGCGCACGCATGCACGCAGGCAGGCCAGAGAGCCTGTCAAGAAAAAAAAAAGCAAATGAACTGTAAACCAGTCAAACAATTTAGATCGCCAGTGAAGCAGCCAAGTAACCAACCAACCAACAAGCATCAAATTAGCATGTCAACTGACCAGACTACGGACTGATTGACTGATTGGCTGACTGACTGACTGGATGACTGACTGACTGACTGACTGTATAACTACCCCCACAACTAACAAATGAGCACACAGAAAGAAAATCTATCCCCGCTCTTCTTTACGATTATCATCTCCCAAAGCGCTCCCCACCATTGATGGATGAGACCATTGTTGCCAACACACACCAGACCAAATACACCCTGTAAGCTCTATGCGCAGGGTTCTTTCTTTACTCGGTTAATTTGACACATCTGTGATTCTGATTTCGCATTTTAGATCCACAGAATCTGGACACAGACACCTGCACACGTGTGGTAGATGGGAGGAGTAGGGAGGAGAGATCAGCCGACCATTCCCAGGGTGGTGGAGTGACAGAGGGCCATAAAAATGCCGGACACATCCAGTTATGAAGAGAGTGTATACTCATGTTGCACGATGGTTGAACTTGTCAGTGGAGAATCAAGTTCTCTT
>JADBJO010002251.1:277500-280000 GCA_016801955.1 Conus betulinus
GGTGGGGGTGGACAGTTGAGAAGATGGAGGAGGAAGGGAAGGGAGGGGGTTGTGCGAGCGTATGAATGCGCGAGCCCGTTCGTAAGCATGCTTGTGTATGTGCGCGTGCATATTTGCATGTGGTTGTGCATGCAGGTTTTGTATATGTGTGAGCGTGCACGTGTTATGTTTTAGAAGAGAGAGAGAGAGAGAGAGAGAGAGAGAGAGAGAGAGAGAGAGAGAGAGAGATAGACAGAGAGAAACAGAGACAGAGACAGACCGACAGACAGACGGACATAGACAGAGACAGACACAGAGACAGATACAGAGACTCACAGAGAGAGAGAGAGAGAGAGAGAGAGAGAGAGAGAGAGAGAGAGAGAGAGAGAGAGAGAGAGAGAGAGAGAGAGAGAGAGAGAGAGAGAGAGAGTAGGTCTGTATTTTTATTGTTTCAGATCAGGATTGCAATGGCAGCTGTTTAAGTGTAAAATTTGATGGCAGTTGCTCCACTGAAAGACTAGATCTGTAACTTTTTCTAGCGGCATTACAGTTCAGTTGCTCTAGTCAGCGTAACTTTGTAATGATAACACTAGAGTAATTTGCAATAGTAGTAGTCACGTCAGTAAACACTTCATTGGTAGCCGCATTAGTGTAAATTAGCAATGGTAGCTTCATCAGTGTAACTGTGCAATGATTGCTACATGAGTGTGTAACATTGCAATAAATGGCATCAGTGTAACATTGCAATAATAGTTGCATCAGTGTAACATTGCAATAATAGTTGCATCAGTGTAACATTGCAATGATAGTGGCATTAGTGTAACATTGCAATAATAGTTGCATCAGTGAAACATTGCAATGATAGTCGCATCAGTGTAACATTGCAATGATAGTTGCATCAGTGTACATTTGCAATAATAGCTGCGTCTGTGTAACATTGCAATAATATTTGTATCAGTGTAACATTGAAATAATAGTTGCATCAGCGTGACATAGCAATGATAGTTGCATCAGTGTAAAATTGCAATAATAATTCCGTCTGTGTAACATTGCAATGATAGCTGCATCAGTGTAACATCGCAATAACATTAGTTGCATCAGTGTAACACTGCAATGATAGTTGCATCAGTGTGTAACATTGCAATAATAGCTGCATCAGTTGTAATATTGCAATTGCAAATCGTTGCATCAGTGTAACATTGCAAACGATAGTTGCATCAGTGTAACTGTGCAATGATAGTCAGATCAGTGTAACATTGCAATGATAGTTCCATCAGTGTAACATTGCAATGATAGTTGCATCAGTGTAACATTGCAATGATAGCTGCATCAGTGTAAATCTGCAACGATAGCCACAAGAGTGTTGCATTACAGTGGTATCATATCAGTGTAACATCGCAACGGCATTGCTTGGTGTTACAATGCATTGGCAGCTGGTTTATAGCAGCATTGCAATGGCATCTTTCTGAGTGTGCCATTTAAACTGATGCCGCTCTGTCAGTAGTAACATTTCAAGCAGCAGTTTCAGTGTAAAACTGCTGGGAGAATTTCAGTGTGATATTGCAATTTCAGTGTGATATTGCAATAGCAGTTACATTGCAATGAAGTCATGCAAAAATAGCTGTTTCAGGGTGGTTCTGCAATGGCAGCTGTTCAAGTACAACATTGCTATGACACTTTCATTTAGAATCACATAAGCTGACAGCTATATCAAAGTAGCATTGGCATGGTAGTTGCATCAGTGTAACTTATGATAACGGCTGCTTCAGAGTATCATTACAATATTGGTTGCACCAGTGTCATTTAAAAAAAAAAAGACTACTGTGTCAGTGTAAATTGCAATAACAGCTGCGTTAGTATAACAGCTGCATCAACAGTGTTGGGAAGGGGTGCAGGAGAGAGAAGGGGTGCAGAGAAGGGTCCAAGGCTGACTAAGCAAACTTTGGTGTAGCCATGAACGGGTACGTTGGTAGGAACACTGTGTGGGAGATAATGCCATTTCCAGGACACGCAAAATGGGACAAAATCAGAAAGAAAACAAAAGTGGATTTTTGAGTCTTGTGGTGGACCATAGCCGAATGTCAGTGTGGTGTCCGCATAGAAAGGTGACAGACAAGTGTGATATGAAGTTCGATCTTCGTGATGAGAAACCGTCTGATCAGTGATACTTGTTGTCTGTCTGGGGCCGTGGTGACCATAACTGTATTGTGAACTCAGTGGATGGGGACTTGAAGGAGGTCAATAGGGGGTATACGACTCGGAGAGAGGAAAGGAATGGAGGGGTGAGGGAGGTGAAGTGGGGTGGGCGAGGAGAGAGGGAAGATGTGACTGTCGCAGATTGTGAAAAATCACGTGAGAGTGGGAGGGTGGAATTAGACATATACACAGGCAGACCTGTGTAGATGGATAGATAGATAGATAGATAGATAGATAGATAGATAGATAGATAGATAGATAGATAGATAGATAGATAGATAGATAGATAGATAGATAGATAGATAGATAGATAGATAGATAGATA
>JADBJO010002251.1:287500-300000 GCA_016801955.1 Conus betulinus
AGGAAATTACGCACAGAAAATCATTTTTTCTGTCTGGGTATCAAAGGTTAGGGTGGTGGAGGAGAGGGAAGGTAGGCTAGTGCAGCCACTTACCACCCCCACTGTATTCATGGCAGGAGATTTCCTGCCAAAGAATCTCCTGTGAAGGAAAGCCAAGAGGCCGGGCGTGATGTGTGTGTGGCGTGTGCATTTATCGTAACAGAGGTATGCAGGAAGCAGAGACTGCAGGGGAGAGATACAGGATTAATGATCGCAAATTCATGGTTGTCTGTTGGGTGTGTTGGGGGATGCATTGAAGATCTTGGAGTCATATCATCATATGGGCATTACTGGAGTGTTGTACTGAGGATCAGCTAACAGTCTCTGCCATCCTCGACTAGCAGAAGAAGACAGGCAGAAGAAGAACTGGCAGACAGACGAACAGTAGATAAGAAAAACAGGCTTATCAGCGTCATGAATTTCTGTTAACATAAGCAAAGATTATGCAAATTAGAAAAAAGAAAAAGAAAGAAAGCCTAGGAAGAAAAAGCAAAGAAACTTTTGACTAGAGAAAGAATTGAACTCACCATCAGCCAGCCCACCCACCAACAAACCGACTGACGAACAAGCAACACACTAACCATCCAGCAGACCAGCCTACTGACTGGATAATTGATTGATTCACTATCTGACTGACTGGCTGACTTACTGACTGACTGACCCACAGACTAACAAATAAACAGACAGAAAGAAAATCTGGCCTTCTCTTCTGAAAGTTGGTGGTGGGATTTACGAGAGTGCAAGATGTTATGCGTGCTTTCACACACGGAACCTCGGTTTATAGTCTCATTCGAAGAACTGTTTTGGGAAATGGGGTCAGAACCAATGGTAACTCCGAGAGAAAAATTCCCCGGTACCGAAACGAACCAGCGGAGATTCGAACCCGCAAACCCCAGGATCACCAAGATTACGAGTCTGGCGCTCTACCCACTGAGCTATTCCGGCCCCCATCTGACGCCATCTGTGATTCTGGTTTGGCAATTCAGTCCCACAGAATCTGGACATAGACACCTGCACATGTGCGGGAAGTGGGGGACGTGAGAGGGGAACAGCCGACCATTTATAGGGTGGCGAAGTCACAAAGGCTGTGAAATCGCTAGAGAAGTCCAGTTATGAAGAGAATGCATACTCATATCGCAAGAGGATTAAACTTCTCAACTTTTAAAGGGAAGGAGTGAAGACCGGAGGTATGACAAAGAGGACAGAGGTGGAGAAGGGAAAGAGAGAAGGGAAACAGAGTGGGAAGAAGGTCAGTGCAGGTGAAATGATTTGTAAAATAAAAGCAAAAACAAGAAGAGAGTAGACACAACAACACACAGTGAGAGAAAGACAGACAGACAGACAGACAGACGGACAGGCAGTCAGACAGACAGGCAAACAGGCAGAAGCATAGAGGGGGTGAGGGGAGGTAATTCTTACAAGTATTGGACAAAGAATGGAACGACTTGCCTGTGGCGTGTGTTTTTCACATTGTGTGTACATGTTTCTCTTTCTCTCTGCACTCAGTTTTGTATTGCCTCTTTGAACCTCTACACTTCTTCACGAACTCGGGTAAGACTATAAGATAATAACAATAATAATAGTAATAACAATGACAATAGTGATCGTAATAATGATAACAATCCAGTCTAGACAGTTTCAGTTTCGGTTTCATCAAGGAGGCGTCATTGCGTGTGGACTAGTCCATATGCTAGCATAATTTATATACTAGACAGAATTTACACATTGCGAAATTTTTTTTTTTTTTTTTTCTGAAAAATGGTTTTTGTTTTAATCTACAAGAGCCCGGAGTTTTAGGAGACGCAAGACTGCTTAAAGGGGAAAAAGCAAGAAATATACAAAGGTGACAAAACTGTACAAAGTGAAATGGTGAGAGGAGACACCGGATGGTTAAAATAACACATATTTAAATTTGTTTTTAGACTGTTTGTTAAAAAATGTCATTAACTTTGATAACAATTTGAACAGAAGAAAAGTGATTTTCCTAATAGATCAACAACTGCCACATTTCAAACTATACTTTAAGATTTCGCATCAATTGCTACGATTAATTTAAAGTGATTTCTGCACCTTTGTTTTGTCCCGTTTCCCTAGGAAAACTTCATCTATGTATCCATCTCACATTCTGCTTAAATGTTTGAATACTTTCATTCGTCAACGTATATCATTTTTGATGTATCTGCAAAGTGAGTTATATTATATTTGTGTGTGTGTGTGTGTGTGTGTGTGTGTGTGTGTGTGTGTGTGTGTGTGTGTTTTCCTGTCTGTCATTAGCATTTTTTAAAAACTACATAACTAGATCTACCAAAAACCCAAATGGAAATATAAAATGTTGCCAAAGAACTAAGCCATTACATGTCGGTGCCATCTGAGTCAAAAATCTGTGAAAGTTAGGGGGGGGGGGGGGGGGATCTGCACCCCAGCCAAGTGACCGTCTCATGCAGTGTCTGTATCTTTGGTCCATATTCTTATTCTTTCTCTCTTACTTTACCCTCAGCCCTCGTAACCATCAGGTCTGGGCCATCTGACAATTTCCTCTACGTCTAGGTCGTGGTACAAAGCGTCTGGAAAATCACGTGTCCTCTAGGTGAGCGAGGTAATGTACATGACAGGGGGGAGGAGGTGGTGGATTGGCGGGGAGGTGGGGGAGGGAGTCGAGCATGGGGAAAGGGGTGAAGGGGAAAGATGCGGGAGATGTGGACCCCGTCATTTCTTGTCTCTACAATGACCCGCTACTTATTGCTGCCCGACTGGCGGTGATAGAGGCATGGCCTGTACTTGGCTGATCATTACTCGCTACAGATGAGGTCAAGGGTGTGTGTGTGTGTGTGTGTGTGTGTGTGTGTGTGTGTGTGTGTGCGCGCGCGAGCGCGCGCGCGCGCGTGCGTGCGTGTTGTGTCTGCCTGTCTGTGGAGGAAGGTTGTTGGTGTGATAGTGATGGTGGTGAGTGGTGATCTATGGTTTCGGTCTGTCCTGGATTAAATTTAGCTGACATTCGTGTATTTTTTTCATCATGGCAATGAGCAAATGAAAAATAGGAAGAAGAAGAAGAAGAAGAAGAAAGAAGACGAAGAAGAAAAGAAAAGAAGAAGAAGAAGAAGAAGAAGAAGAAGAAAGAAGAAGTAAAGGAAGTCAGAAGACCTACAAGAGAAGAAGGATGCAAAGGTGGAAGATGATCTACGATAACAGCATCAAAGACAATATCAATAAAAGAAAAGGACGACAATTTCTTGAAAGAAAAGAAGAGAGGGCAGGAGAAAGAACAAGAGAGGGGAAAAAACAATTAGACGAAGTTGGAGGAATAAGAACAGCTGCGTCAGCAACGAAATGATCCATTCATCTCCGCACATCTTCAGTCACAATCTCTGTGTCTGTCTGTCTGTCTGTCTTTCTGTCTGTCTGTCTGTCTGTTTCTATCTCTGTTTCTATCTCTGTCTCTGTCTCTGTCTCTGTCTGTCTGTCTGTCTGTCTGTCTGTCTCTCTCTCTCTCTCTCTCTCTCTCTCTCTCTCTCTCTCTCTCTCTCTCTCTCTCTCTCTCTCTCTCTCACACACACACACTAAAATTGAATGGCTCCGTTGAAAGCCTATGTTTTCACTTTTGACAGAGTTTGGTTAAAACATACACTGTAGTAGTTTTTAAAAACATTCTGGTGACACATAAGCAAATAAACAAACAAACAAATGGACATGAGTAATGACATGATCACAGAGTAATTTGCGGTGGTAAATATGTTTATTGTTATTTGGATGAATGGAAAAATGAAAACAAAAAAAAAGCTGCAAAAATATGGTACTTTTTGATAGAGCCTACTGCTGTGAGAATTCAAAAGGCTTCTCAATTCTTCCCCCACAATACTCTCAACTACCCGTTCCCCACTCCATTCACACACCACTCATCTACAGCCCACTACTCAATTTTTTTTTTTTTTTGGCTGTTTGATTTCGTTCAATCTTTAACTTTCATCAAATGTTGCCAACTATGCTGCAGCTCTACACAAGCAATGTTCTGGATGGCATGGAATAGAATTCACTGTGGCTGTTATTTTTTTTTTCTTTTTTTTTTTTTTTTTTTGGGGGGGGGGGGGGGGGGTAATTACACGTAGGAAATTATTTTTTCCTTTTGATGTTAAAGGCTTGGATGCTGGAGGAAGGAAGCCCGGTGCAACCACTTACCACCCCCACTGTATTCATGGTAGGAGGTTTGCTTTGTTTCTTTTCTAGGATGGAACCTGCTGCAAACGCAAACCAAGAGATACCGTGATTTGTACGTTCATCTTGGCATGGGTATTACAGAGAGGAAGCAAAGACTGCAGCAGAGAAGCACACGATTAATCATTAGAATGTTATGGCTGTCTGTTGTGTTTAGGAGGATGCACGGAGGATCTTATAGTCCTGTCATCACGTGGGATGTTGGAGGTTTGTATTGAGGATCAGCTGGCGATCACAGCAAATCCTAAGCAGCAGACAGGCATAGAGACAAATAAGTGAGCAGATCGATGGGCTGATAGACAGATAATATTATGAAAGAAACAGACTTAAATCAGCATCACACATCTCTGTCAACTTCAGCAAAGATGAAGCAAAGGAAAAAACAAGCAAAAATCGCAAGAAGAAAAAAAAACACATAGATTTTCAAGACAGACGATCAAACTTGCCAATCAACGAGCTAACTAATTGACCACCAAGCAACAAATTATCCAGCCAATAGTCCAAACAGCCGACTGGCTAACTGGCCTTCTGAGTGGCTAACTAGCCAGTTAAGTCACACCCTGACTGACGTGTAGGCAGTCAGACAGAAAATCTAACTCCTCTTCTCACCTTTACCATGTCCAGAACAACACCCACCACTGATGAACAAGACCATTGTTTCTAATACACTCCAAACCAACACGGTCATCCCGAAGACTGTATGCTCCGAATCAGCTTGCCTCTGTTCAGAAGCTCCTTGTTACTTTGACGCCGGCTGTTTCCAGTTCTGCAGTTCTCCTTCACACAATCCGGACATAGACACCTGTGGTTATGGGGTAGTGGGGATCAGGGGGTTTGGGGTGGGGCGTAGAAAGAGAACAGTCAGCAATTAAACAGAGGAACTCAGTGGATTCACGAAGGTTGTCAAGAATGCCAAGCAAATCAAGTTATCGAAAGAATGCGCGCTCATGTTGCAAGATATGAACTCATCAGCTGAGACACGATTTCTCTTTCAAAGGCAGGAAGTGAAGGCCGGTGAGGAAGGAAGGGCGGGGGGAGGGGGGGGGGGGGGGGGGGGGGGGGGAGGGAAAGACAGAGGGAGAAATAGGGGGAGAAACATCACGATCTTTGACCGTAGGTCAATGATTTATGAAAAGAAAAGAGGGGATTAGACACGACACTAGAGAGAGAGAGAGAGAGAGAGGGGGGAGGGGGAGGGGGAGAGAGAGAGAGAGAGAGAGAGAGAGAGAGAGAGAGAGAGAGAGAGAGAGAGAGAGAGAGAGCACTGTACGCGTCTCAGTAAACTTTAGACTTGTCTTCTGTCTCTGACACAAATGTTCATAGACTCCCATTGGACGTCTCATATCTCATGGATGTCCTCTGCTAAACAGATAATATTTTTAACCGTGTTTGTTAACTTTTGTTTGTTTGCTTGTTTGCCTGTCAAAAAAAATAAACAGTAAATAAGTGGGGTAGTCTTTGCTCCCATAAGGAACCTAACACAGAGTAACTTTTAGAAAACTCATCAGGGAGACACGGCTGGCTGTATCTGCGCTCCTGGCGTCAAATAGAGACACACCACAGTCCACAATACCGTGGTGGTGTTCTCACCACCAAGGGTGCAAAAAAAGAATCCAATAGCACCCCCAAAGCAGCCAGCGAAGAGTAGTAAAGGAAACCAAATGAAAGGGTGGGGAGGAAAAAAGTTGCTGAAAAACTACAGATATTATGCAGATAGTATAAAATGTAGGGGCAATCTTTGAGCCTACGCTTGAGGATCCACCCAAGGATGCAAGGGAGATCAGAAGACAAACACAAAGACAGACAGAAAGAAAAACAAATACAAGTAACCTCGATTTAATCAAAACGAAATCGGAAATGAAATGAGGCAGGGAACAGCAAACAATAAACAGTAAATAAGTGGGGTAGTCTTTGCTCCCATAAGGAAACCTAACACAGAGTAACTTTTATTCAAGACTGGCACAGCCTTTTAAACTTGAATAAAGTCAGACAAATACAAAGACGAACAATCTAATAGTGGGGAAAAAAACAAGCGCAGGCCAACAACTAAATTGTCTTCATAGTAATGACTTGGCAAAACTTTGAACTTAGGGGGGGGGGGGGGGGGGGGGGGGGGGCAGGGGGGTGTGAGCAGGAGGTTGAAGATGTAAAAAACTGGGAAAATGAAATTAAGAAAATATGAAAACTCTTCACTGGCTGCATAAGGAACCATCGCAATCCCTTTTAAAGGCAGATATATTTGTATTGCCTGCTCCGAGGCCTTTCGTCCGCTGGGTCGAAACTCATCAGGGAGACACGGCTGGCTGTATCTGCGCTCCTGGCGTCAAATAGAGACACACCACAGTCCACAATACCGTGGTGTTCTCACCACCAAGGGTGCAAAAAAGAATCCATAGCAGCACCCCCAAAGCAGCCAGCGAAGAGTAGTAAAGGAAACCAAATGAAAGGGTGGGGAGGAAAAAAGTTGCTGAAAAACTACAGATATTATGCAGATAGTATAAAATGTAGGGGGCAATCTTTGAGCCTACGCTTGAGGATCCACCCAAGGATGCAAGGGAGATCAGAAGACAACACAAAGACAGACAGAAACAAACAAATACAAGTAACCTCGATTAATCAAAAGGAAATCGGAAATGAAATGAGGCAGGGAACAGCAAACAATAAACAGTAAATAAGTGGGGTAGTCTTTGCTCCCATCCCCATATATCTGTAGTTTTTCAGCAACTTTTTTCCTCCCCACCTTTCATTTGGTTTCCTTTACTACTCTTCGCTGGCTGCTTTGGGGGTGCTATGGATTCTTTTTTGCACCTTGGTGGTGAGAACACCACGGTATTGTGGACTGTGGTGTGTCTCTATTTGACGCCAGGAGGAGCGCAGATACAGCCAGCCGTGTCTCCCTGATGAGTTTCCGACCCAGCGGACGAAAGGCCTCGGAGCAGGCAATACAAATATATCTGCCTTTAAAAGGGATTGCGATGGTTCCCTTATGCAGCCAGTGAAGAGTTTTCATATTTTCTTAATTTCATTTTCCCAGTTTTTACATCTTCAACCTCCTGCCCCCCCCCCCCCCCCCCCCCCCCCCCCCCCCTCCATAAGTTCAAAGTTTTGCCAAGTCATTACTATGAAGACAATTTAGTTGTTGGCCTGCGCTTGTTTTTCCCACACTATTAGATTGTTCGTCTTTGTATTTGTCTGACTTATTCAAGTTTAAAAGGCTGTGCCAGTCTTGAATAAAAGTTACTCTGTGTTAGGGTTCCTTATGGGAGTCTTCGCTGGCTGCTTTGGGGGTGCTATTGGATTCTTTTTGCACCCTTGGTGGTGAGAACACCACGGTATTGTGGACTGTGGTGTGTCTCTATTTGACGCCAGGAGCGCAGATACAGCCAGCCGTGTCTCCCTGATGAGTTTCCGACCCAGCGGACGAAAGGCCTCGGAGCAGGCAATACAAATATATATGCCTTTAAAAGGGATTGCGATGGTTCCCTTATGCAGCCAGTGAAGAGTTTTCATATTTCTTAATTTCATTTTCCCAGTTTTTACATCTTCAACCTCCTGCCCCCCCCCCCCCCCCCCCCCCCCCCCCCCCCTCCGTAAGTTCAAAGTTTTGCCAATGTTCCCTGCCTCATTTCATTTCCGATGTCAAAAAAATGCCAAACTGATTTCAACGAAACTTTGTGAACAGATGGAATGTCATCTAAGAATAACCCTACAGAATTTTGGTCCGGACCTGGATCGAAAATCGGATACAGGATCCCTCTGACATGGGGAGAAAATTGCAACCACTCTGTGCCCCTCTAGTGTTCTGCTTTCATATTTGATCCATATTCTCAAACATGTGTTCTCCCTTACTTTATCCTCAAACATCACAACCAATGGATCTGGGTGATCTCATAATTTCCCCTTCGTCGGGCTTTGTTTTTTTTTTTTTTTTTTTTTTTTTTTTTTTTTTTTGTCATGTTATGAGGTCATGTGTCCATATGGTGAGTGAAGTAATGTATACAACGTGTGGAGAGTGGGCAGATGGGCAAGTGGAGAAGGAGGGGAGGGGGGGGGGGGAGGTGAAGGAAACTCCATTATTTTCGTCTCTGATATCACCAGCATCTTATTGCTGGCCGGCTGGCGGTGATGGGGCCATAGTCTGTACTTTACTGATCATTAGTCGCTACAAATAGAGTAAAGGTGTGTGTGTAGCTGCGTGTAGGTGTGTGTCTGTGTGTCTGTGTCATAGGGGATGTTGAGGTGACAGTGAGAAGGTGGGAAGCTTAGGGTTCTGTCTTTCCTGATACAAAGTTTTGCTGACATGTTTTCATGTTTTGATCTTGGTGATGAAAAAATATTAAGCCGGACAACAAAAGAGGAGGAGGAGGAGGAAATGGAATTGAGAGAAGCTCTACAATACGAACAACAAGAACATCGGTAAAAATAAGTAGAAGAAGAGATGAAAGAACAGATGGGAGGGAGGCACAAGAAACACAAGAGAGAATGAGAAGAATGGGGAGTAGGAGCAGCTGCTGCAGCAGCAAAGTAATCCACTAATCTCCAGCAGATCTCTCTCTCTCTCTCTCTCTCTCTCTCTCTCTCTCTCTCTCTCTCTCTCCACCAAAATTTGAAAGGTTTGTCATAAAGCAAATTTCCAACATTAGAAAAAGTCTAGTCAAAACAGTTTTTTTTTAATAGTTTTAGTGAAACCCTGCAAAACAAAATAACAAAAGAAGAAGAAAGTAACAGGGAAGCAGTATAACAACAGCATCACCTACAGCGAGATGCCAAGCATCATCCGGACTATCACAACGCCCAGGACACCCATGGATGATCATCATCTGTTGTCCAGAGAGCAACAGAGTGTCCTGGTGAGGCTCCGCACCAGGCACACCAGACTTTACAGTCACTTGTACCGAAAGCTCAAGGTGGTGCCTTCTCCAGTCTCTCCTTGTGGGCAGGGAGAACAGTCAGCAAAGCATGTGCTCCAAAAATGCCCATTACATGAGCAGCCAAGGAGAGAGATGTGGTCAACAGAGACAGCTCTGATGACAAAACTCTACGACAATCTACAAGAGCTAGAGAAAAACGACAGTATTAATATGAAGGGCTGCACAGACTGTAAAGACCAAGGTGTTAGCAGAAAAGAAGAGGAAGAAAGTAACAGATGCGGATGAACAAATAACCTCAAAGTGCAAGACAGAGGCTAATTTGTTTCATGATGTCATGCGTGAATGATGATAATAACATAAAACAAAGCTGCGAAAAGGTACTGTTTGCTAGAGCCTACTGCTATGATGAGTCTCGGCCACTCTCAACTCTGTCTTGTCCACCAGTCCCTCCCGCCATCCCCGTCCACCACCATCAGACAGAGTCTGCTGCTTATGTTTCATGCAGACGTATTTCAATCACACTGTCCACTCTCCCCCTCTAAATCTGTCCTGCAGCTTTGTCACGACACTGCTCTCAGATCCAGATGAAATGGAGCTCATTAAGACACCGAGTGGGGAAAGGTAATTAGCTACAGGAAATTATTTTTTCTTCTGGCGTGAAAAACTGGGGATGCTGGAGGAAGGAAGCCGGTGCAGCCACTTACCCTCCCCATTGTATCCACGGCAAGCGAGTTCCTCGCCATTTCAGCTTGCCACGAAAGAGGGCCAAGAGGTTGTGCGTGATTTGTGTGTGGCGTGTGCATTCATCTTGATGTGGGTATTAAGAAGAGAGCGGAGATTGAAGGCGGAGACATACAGGATTAATATCTCGAATTCTGGGCTGTCTGTTGTATTTGAGAGCTGTATAAAAGACCTTTGAGTCGTATCGTCGCGTTCGTAATACTGGTGTTTTGTAGTGGGCATCAATCACGATCTTTGCCAACCCCCATCCAGCAGAGAGGCAAGGGAAAAAAAGTGAGGGACTAACAGAGTGACAGACTGGCAGACAGATACGAAAGACAGACTTATCACCTCCGCAAGTCTCTCAGTGTCAGTAAAAAATGAAACAAAGGGGAAAAAAAAAAGCAAAACAGAAGTGAATAAATTTATCAAACAATTCAACGTGCTATCTGACCAACCAGTTAAGCAACAAATAAAAAAAAAGGTTAACCAGCTGACTGGCTGGCTAGCTTACAGCCAGAAGTGATTAACTGACTGTGTAGCCAGCTCACAAACTAACAGGCAGAATAAAAATCCAGCCCCTTCTCTTCTTCGCCATTATTGTCTTCCACAGAATTTCCAAATCACAGGCGGACGTTATCTGTCAGTTAACACCAAACCAACAAGTTTCTCCTCTAGGCTTTTACACCAAACTCAGACCAGCTTGTGTATGTCCAAATACTCCCTGATTAATTTGTCGCTGTCTGTGGTTATAGTTTGTCCCCACAGAATCTTGACATTGACACTTGCATTTGTGTGGGGGGGGGGGGTGGGGGGGGGGGGGGGGGGGGGGGGGGGGGGGGGGGGGGGGAAATGGAGAAGAGGAGAGGTAGCAGTTGATCGTTCTCACCGGATGCGAGTGACGAGTCACAAAAGCTGTCGAAAACGCCCGGACAAATTTAGTGCATACGTATGTGGCAAGACAGATGAACTCATCAATGAAGAAAAACAGTTTGTTCTTTACGTGGTGGGTAGTGAATGCCAGGGGTGAGAAAGAGCGCACGGGGGGGGGGGGGGGGGGGGGGGAGGGGGATAGGGGGGGGGGAGTTAAAGAGAGGGGGATAGAGATGGTTGAGTCATTATCTGTGACACAGGGCAATGATTTGCTAAAAAGAAAAAGAAACGACTAGGAGAGAGAGAGAGAGAGAGAGAGAGAGAGAGAGAGAGAGAGAGAGAGAGAGAGAGGAGAGAAGAGGAGAGCGATCTATTTAAAGCACACGTTTCGCACCACATGCGTGCCTGCCTATCCCATCTATCTGTCTGTATGTCTCTCGCTCTTTGCTCTCAGGTTTGTCACTGCCTCTTTACCCTTCACACTGCTGTACGAACTTGAGTGAGACCTAGAGAGTAATACTAATGAAATGTAGACAGGATTTACAGCATGTTCAAAATGACTAAAAAAAAAGCCTATACGGCACATGAGGTGCAAGATTGCTCTGAGGGGAAAATGAGATAAAAATTTAGAAGGGGACTCAACAATACAGGCCAAACTAGAGAGAAAAGATACACTATGGTGAAAATAAAACAAGAACATGGTCGGTCTTATCTATAGACTGCTAGACAGTACACCAGATGCTTTCATTTTTAAGTTTGAGTACTAATCATTGACTTGTCTGCTAAGTTAACGATTGCCACATTAAACAACCATACTTGTAAAATATTTCATTTGACTGTTGGCACTTCTCTTTTTCTTTTTCTTGGAAAAAAAATTCACCCTTTCTTTGTCTTTGGCTCTGTCTTTCTTGGAAACCTGCGATCTATGCGATTTCACTCTTCCACCGCAATGTTCAGATACTTCCATTTCACGTTTTATTTCATGTTTGTTTATGCCTTTGCGAAAACAAGCAATCATTTCTCCCATATCTGTTGATTTTTATTGTTTGTTTGTCTGTCTGTCAACAACATTATGCTTTAAAAAGAGAAAAAAAAAAAAACCGTAACTAATTTGAATGAAAACTCGTGGGAAAAAAATGGGAGTGAAGCTCGGGGTCGAACCCATTCAATTTTGGCACAGACCCAGGTCAAAAGGCAGATACAGAATCCACTGCACATTGGGAGAGATCTACACTACCTCATGTGCCCTTCTAATGTTCTAGCTTTACATTTAGTCTGAATTCAAAAAAGTGTTTTCTCTGTGAATTTACCTTCAGCTCTCATAACCATCAGGTCTGGGCAATTTTCTTTTTCTTTTTTCTTTTTTCTTTTAGCTAAAAATTGCTGCACGAAGTGGCAGGAAAAAAAAAATGCGTCCACTAGGTAAGCGAGATAATGCATAGGGAGGAGGAGAGAGGTGGGGGGGCAGGTGGGTGGGGAAGTGGTGTGTGTGTGGGGGGGGGGGGGGGGGGTGAGGAGGGTAAGGAAACGAGTAGAAGAGGACCCCATACTTACTCTCGTCTTTACAATCACCACTACTTACAGCTGCACTGACTGGTTGTGTCAGGGCCAAGTCCTGTATTTTTGCCTACCATTAGTCGCCACAGATGGGGGGTCATGGCGTGTGCGCGCGCGTGTGTGGGAGTGGGGGTGGGCGGGGGGTGTTGAGGCGATGGTGTTGATGGGTGGTGTTGGTGACCTAGTGATTCAGTCTGTCCTGGTGCTAATGTAGCTAACACTCTTTTTTCT
>JADBJO010002251.1:317500-322500 GCA_016801955.1 Conus betulinus
CCACACACACACACACCGCACGCACGCACGGCACGCACGCGACGCACGCACGCACCACGCACGCAACGGCACACAGCACAACACACACAAACAACGCACGACGCACTGCACGCACGCGCACGCACGCACACACACCACACACACACACGCACGCACGCACGCACGCACACACGCCACGCACACTCACAAACACACACACAAACACAACACTCCACACACACACCACACACACACACAAACACACACAAAACCTCCTCTCAGCTTTTCTCGCTTTTTCCCCTACCCTCTTCCGACTCTCCCCATGCCTTTCCCCCCACCCCCACCCCCCCTCACAAAATCACCACCATTATCACCCTCGGACCAATGTCCACGCAAAAATATGAATCAAAGTGCTAAATTATGGCCTAAATTGTCTTTCACGATGTTGACCACGAAACGAACGGAGAGTGGACAACGTGCATAAAAATGCGTCTGTTTGAATACAAAAAATAACAAACCAAAGCAAAAAACGAAACAAAGAAACATCAAGCAAACAAATCCAAACAAACAAACAAAACAATGTTCTTTGAAAACCAAACACAAAACAAACAAATCTTGCCTGAATCTGCAGGGTAGATTGAAACCTTTTTGGTGCAAACGATACTCAGTAGTGTGATGTGTGTCGTGTGTGTGTGTGTGTGTGTGTGTGTTTTGTGTGGTGTGTGTGGTGGTGTGTTGGTGTGGTTGTGTGCTGTGCGTGTTACTGTGTGTGCGGCGTGAGTTGGTCGGTGTGCGGTTGCGTGCGTTGGCGTGTGCCGTGGTGTGGTGAAGTAAGAGCCGCGTATTGTCCTAGAGGGACATTGTGTTTTCAAGTACTGAGAGAACTCTAAAAAAAAAAAAAAAAACCCTACCTGCTGTCTTCTGCTGTCTGCTGCACGTGAAAATCGGGTGCGGTGATTCATCGATATGTCATGAACCACAGTGACCTGTTACGATCAGGAATCCTACTTTTTGTTCCCTTCCATCTCTGTCGGTCTGTCCTGTCCGTCTGTAATACACACACCCACACTCACGCACGCACACACACACACACACACACACACAACACACACACACACACACACACACACACACCACACCACACACACGCACACCACACACACACACCACACACACCACACAGACACACACCGTACACACACAACACACACACACACACCCAACACACACACACACACACACACCACACCACACACACACATATATATATACTATATATATATATATAATATATTATATATATATATATATATATATCTATATTATATGTAGTGTGGAACGAAGGCGATTAAAGCCGAAAATTGGGATATTAATCTGTTTTTGTTTTGGATTTTATTTACTTTGACTGTTTTAGTATATATAGATATATATATATATATTATCTATATATATTTATATATATATATTCTCGAGGAGAGAGAGAGAGAGAGATGAGAGAGAGAGAGAGAGGGAGGGACCGGGAGGGTGGGGTGCTCGGAAACCATGATGTCACTCAGTAACTGACCCTTTGTTGCGGTTCCATATGTTCGCCTCATGAATAATGCGAAACCATGCATACATTCAACCGAACTATGGCATTATAATAAAAACAAGAGTTGAAGCACACAACACACACCACACACACACACACACTACACACACACACACACACACACACACACAACACACACACACACACACACACACACACACACACACACACACACTTGCACGCAAATGCGATATACACGCCAAGCATGCATGCACACCGCGCGTTCACACGCAGGCGTTCACCCACACACCACACACACACACACACACACACAACACACACACACACACACAACACACACACACACACACACACACACACACACACCCACAACACCACGCACCACGCGCCGCGCGTTTGCACGCACTATTAGGGACATAACATCCTAACGAGAAAGCAACGAGAGAATGTCTTCTCTCTCTCTTTTCTTCGTCTCATCTCCCCTCTCATCTCCTCTCTCTCTCCTCTCTCTCTCTCTCTCTCTCTCTCTTCTCTCATCGTCTCTCCTCTCTCTATCCTCCTCTCTCCTCCCATCCACCTCCCCCAACAATAGTAAATTGCAAGAATAAATACAAGCTGAAAACATTGCCAACGATCATCAATAATCAGTAAACAAAACTTTATGCTCTACAGCTTTTCTTGCTATTTCTATCTTGTTCTACTGTTTGATTTTCTTGCCTTTTCTGTTGTTGTTTTATTCCTTCCTTTTTTTCCCTCTCTTTTTTTTCTCTCTTTGCACATAACCATTCATATTACATATACATATAGATATATATAATATATATATATAGATATATAATATATAATATATACTATATATATTGTTTCTTTCTCTGTGCTTTCTTCTTATCATTTGTCATTCTTCCGTTTTACAACTCCTTTTCTTTCCCTTCTTACTTCGTCGTCCCTCTCTCTCTCTCTATCTCTCTCTCTCTCTCTCTCATCTCTCTGCTCTCTCTCTCTCTCTCTCACTCATACACACACTCACAGACACACACACCACACACACACACACACACAACACACACACACCACACACACCACAATCCACCACACCCACCACACACCCACACACACGCCCATAACCTCAAGCGCGTGTGCCACGAACACACACATTCACCTATTTTGCGTGTTCATCAGTTTCTATCGAAAAATGACTTTTTTTACGAGCATTGTAATGATTATATTTAAGTTTTTCCCGCATAGTAAATTTCTCTTTTTTTCGGTTTTTTTGCTCTCTCTCTCTCCATCCTTCTTTAATTCTTTCTGTCGTTCGTTTCTTCTTTTTTTATTTCTGTGCTTTTTTTATTGGTCTTTTTTTTTGTTTAGATGGGATCTTCCAAGCTTTGATTCAATTTTTTTCTGTTTTGGCTCTTTGGTCTTTTTTTTCTTTGTCTTCACTTTTTTCTCTCTCATTTTCTGCCACATGACAGATACAGCGACAGACAGTCAGACAGACTGACGGGCACAACACAGACACACACACACAAATACACACAACACAGGACACCCACAGACACGACTACACAGGACACAGACACACCACCACCACCACACACACAACACACACACCACACACACCACACACAACACACACACCAACACACACACACACACACACACACACACACCACACACACACCACCCACACACACACACCACACAAACACATTTGCGTGCGCGCAGCATTATACATAGACACACGCACCATTCTTTTTCATTAACTTCATTTTTATTTATTTTTGTTTCGGGTGGGACTGGATGAGGCTGGGCGAATAGGTTAGGGAATTAGGGGGGTTAAATTTAAAAGTGGCGGCCAGCTTTGTTTTGGTTCTAGCATATCGGGTACCATTTTTAATGTTAACAGCTATTGCAGGACCTATGACGCAAGCACTTGATCTATTTATTCATTTATCTATTAATTTCTGTACATATTATTCATTGTATTTATGCATTTATTTATTCATTCATTTATTTATTCATTCTTTCTTTTATTCATCCGGTCATATTGCTGTACATCGTAGGTTATAGGCTTAAAAAGACACGTGCGCACTGTCTGGAACAAGGGGTCAACCTGTTCGGGTCACCATGCTCTGTGTGGAACGGAGAGGTCAAACCGATGCCCAAAAAAACCGATGCCAACCGCCATTTCAGACAATCTGGGCATCACGCCGCGCTTATGGAGTTGCCAACGGACACTCCATCACTAACGGACACTCCATCACTAACGGACGTAACGCACCTAACTGCTCAAATCTGACGTCAAAATAACAAAGAAATAAATTCACAGCTGATTGGCACGACCTTTTTTTCAATTATCAAAATCGAACTGAACGCGGCAAGGCAGAAAGAAACATAAAAAAAAATGAATAGTTAGAACATTTGATTGAGGTTTTTGTTTACTTCTGTGGTCGCGTTTCGGTTTGCTCCCCCTTGATCATGGAAAGCGTTATCGACCATACGTTAGATGACCTTTTGAGACCAATGCTAAAGTCATTTCCTTATTCATGGTACATTCTTTAATGAAAATAAATATGACTATTCGCTGTTATTTCGGAGTCATTCCGGTAGTCGAACTTTTGTTGCCAGCTGGGGAGAGTGTGGGTTCCATACTCGTTAGATTTTAGGATTTTTTTTAAAACTTTTATTTAAATTTACTGTCTGTCCTAAGAGCTCCTACAGTAAGACTTTAAAAAAACAAACAAACATAGTATTTCAGTCCACGCCTACCTTGCGCTGAACAGATCAAAGCTAAACGATAACTCGTTCATTTTTATTGTCTTATGTGTTTGCGTCTTGCCTGAAGAAGTGCTAGAAGGTCGAAACGCGTCGTGTTTTGTTTGTGACTCGTTTGTCCACGTTTTCTCTTGGCGGTTCGCTAAATTTATTTAAGATTTGTTTAGATTTTCCGCCTACAATCGTCTCACTTGCAACTAAAGAACATAGTCAGGAATCACACCCTAAAATGAATGTGGCGCTGAACGTGTCGTTCGGATTTCAGGTTTAACACTGCAGGTGCCTGGATCTCTTGAGCCTTGTTGACGCTGGGATACTTTCCGAAACGAAGCACGGAATACTAACAGCCTTTTGATGAGATGTCTTTGACGAAAACCGATCTCATTTTGATGTCATCCTCATGCTCATTAATCATCACACATTGTCAATTCTGTGGCCTGCAATGCTCTGCTGTTGTGGTGACCTCTTCTCCAGCATGGGTTATTGTCAAAATGGGGGTCGCTATCGTCCTGTTTCTGACACCTGTCTTTCAATGGAAGTGATGGGGCCCTTAAGATGGGGACCTGTCACTCACTTTGGCTCCGCGAATGAACAATGACCGTCGTCAGTAGGGATTTTTCGAGGAGGCGGTGGTGTCCTCAGTATACTGCATCAGAGCAGGGACACCACGGAACAACCCACCCAAATAACACAG
>JADBJO010002252.1:0-27500 GCA_016801955.1 Conus betulinus
CCGCGCGCGCGCGGCGCGCGCGCGCGCGTGCATGGTGTACGTATCCGGGTGTAGGTTCTTAGTTTAGCGTCTCAAAGTGATAGTAGACCAGGGAGGGGGGTGGGGGAGTACAAGGGGGAGGATGACGAGGAGGTGGGAGGCGGGTGGGGTGCGGAACGAATAGAGGAGAGGCGGAGAAATGGGGTAAGAGATATGGGTTATAATGGTAGAAGGAAGAGGTTATGGATATGAAAGTGGTGATATGAACTTGCTGCATGTGAAATGTGTCAATTGTTTTATACAAATTGACCTGAAAATAAGAAAAGAAAATCAGTGTGCCGGTATGAGGTGTGTGCTTTGTGAAAGTGCTTGTTGTCTATTATTATAAGGGGTCACTATAATATATATATATATATATATATATTAGAATAGTTACTACTATGTATATAATAATATGTGTGGGTCGGTGTGTGGTGTAATACGAAGGCATATTGTAGAAAACAAAATGGATTTTTGGGGGGGTGGGTGGGTGGGGGGGGTGTGGATAGCAACTATTATAGTAGTCATGTGATCAAACAAGAATAATTCAGCGGAAGAAGAATATTGCAAACCCAACTGAAACCAAAATGTGAACTGCGTTATTCAAAGAAGAATACCAAGAGCGGCCAAGAGGGCTAAAAATGCAATATTTCAGCAAAAGTTTGCAAAAGATAAAAATCATTCACAATTGTTTTTTTCAATCGTTACCGGCCTTTTTACGAGTAAGCTATCTGCAGTGTTAGTAATTTGGTCTTTGATATTAGGACAGTGCAGGAGCAGATGATTCACTGAAATATGGTTCCCACATACACATTTGACGTCTTTACAGTATTTTGTTTTGAAAGCATCTAAACGAATTTTAAACATCCAAAGATGTAATTAGTCTTGACCCTGCATCAGATATATGCTTAGCATCATAATTTGAATTCAGTTGTGCTCGGAGCCTTTAATGCAGGTGGTACGAGAAGAATATTGGCTCTCTGATGCCTTCAAATGTTTGACAGAATTCCCCTCGGCTACTTTTTCAAGTTGCTGTCTAATAAGCATTATGAAAAATCTAATCAATGTTTAGTTGAACTTGCCCATTTCAGTATTTCGAGTGCCCTGCACTTCTAGCTGCTCTGTCAAACATTTTCATTAGGTATACTCGGTCGCAGTGCGGAAGGAATCCCAATAAAAAGTTACACTAATGTCTTTGTTTGAAAATTTATTAAATTTAATGTTTGATTTCATGGATCATTCCAAACACGCTATTTGACATTATGAACCTTTGACAGCTTGTAATGCCGATTTTGGAGTCCAAAACACAAATCAATTATTTTACCAGCATTTACGGGTAGCTCTTCAATATGGCGCAATGACATTAAAAGTATACGTGTGTATGCGTGTGGGGGTGCGCGCACGTGGACCGTTTGTGTGTGTGTGTGTTTGTGTGTGTGTGGTGTGTGTGTGTGTGTGGTGTGTGTGTGATGTGTGTGTGCAGGCCGTTAGTCCAGAGGTCAAAGTACGGATGGCGGAGGTAAAGAAAGCTGAAAAGCTAGCTGTACAGGAAGGTCAACAATGACAATGTGGAGGGATCAAAGTCCAAGGTCATTTTTCTTTTCTTTCTCTTTCATTTTTTTAAAAACTAAATTCTTTGTAAGCCGATGACGATCTAGTATGTGTGTAAATCTTGGCATTCGCATGTGTGCGTGGGCGCGCGTGGCCCGGACGTGCTTGTGTGGAGCAGAGTGCCTCTGTTATGTGCATGTGACTGTTGCATCCTAAAACCCACGTTTTTTTGGTTTTTTTTTTTGGTACAGATATGAACACATAGGGTTTTCTTCTAAACACATCCAGTATATCGTTGTTCTTGCCATCATTAGTGTCCTATGTGATCCTGTTGCTGCTGCCTGTTGTTGTTATGATGTTGATGACATTAGAATCATCATCATCTCGTCATCGTCATCCACCCATCAGCTTGCTTATATCATCGCTACCGTGATGCTACATCATCACCATCATAATCAATCCGTCATAACGATACTCATCGCTGCGTAAATCGCTTCATCATCATCATCATCATCGTCCGTGATCCCACCATCGCCGTGCTGTTTTTTTCATGATGTACTACGCAAGCCACCAGCTGAATGCCTAAATCCACCTCGAACAATTTCCTGTTCCAGGACGTGGAATTTCAGCTGACCTTCGACGCCGAGAACACCTTCGTTTGGCGACGAGTTCAAGGTGGACTACTTGCACATGAAGAACCTGAGCACCAAGTTCTCGCGCACCCGTGGACGGCATCTTCAGCGTGAGCACCATGTACTACACAGGCGTGGTCTCCACCGAGGTGGGATCCTTTGACCCTCCGAGACCGGGGAGCTCAAGCCAGAGCAGGGTAAGTGGTAGCAGGTCTTTGGGTCATCTCTGGCGTGTGGCCGTACGGCGGTCTGGAAGTGATGGAATCCCTGGGGGGCTGTGACGCTAGGATGATGACGTGTGTGTGTGGGAAGGGGGTGGGGGGGGGGGGGGGGGGGGGGGGGGGGGGGGGGGTGGGGGGGGGGGGGAGCCGGGGAGTGAGGCGTGCCAGAGAGTTATCCCTGTGAGTGTTCACGGGAGTGGGAAAGAAGAAGAAAAGCAAGAACAAAATGGTCCTCTTAATTTCTGGTGATAGGTCCTCTAATTTCTCTAAGACTGTAGTGTAATGGAATTATATACAGCCGCATTTCGCCAAGGGCCAGTTTTTAACCAGTATCCAGTAACATCCCTTTTATTGCACAGCCCTGATAGTCAAACAAAAGCACTTTCGTTCCTGGATGTAGCAAGAGTCTGAAACAGGTCCCAAGAATTCTGATCTCTGGGACCCTGAAATCAGTACATCGCAGCCTTCACTGCGACTAACAATGAAAACTGAAAGACGGAACAATAGCGTAGCTTGTTCTGTCCGATTTCATAGTCCTATAGCCGGGTGTGGCTATGTCTGTACGCAAGGAATGGCAGGCCGCATTTGTCCTCTAGGGTACCAGTATACCTGGTCAGCTACTGGCCTGGAAACTGGCCTGCACATCTCCCAAGTTCTGCCTCGAAACCATGTCCTCTATAACCCGACCATTCCCATTTCCTCTAGCCTATCCTATACCATTCCCATGTCCTCTATATACCATACCATTCCCATGTCCTCTATACCCTACCATTCCCCATGATTCCATCGTCGCTCTATACCATGAACAGTACCATTCCCCATGTCCTCTATACCTTATCATTCCATGTCCTCCATACCTTATCATTCCCATGTCCTCTATACCCTATCATTTCCCATGTCCTCTATACCCTATCATCCCATGTCCTATGTCTTCTATGACTGTCAGGACTGAATGAGGCCACGAAGAACTTTTTCTCACATTACATAATGCGTGAAAAGTTGATGACTGTGGGGTTGACATGATGACAAGCCTTGTTGGTGGAGGGGGGGGGGGGGTCCCCTGTGGGGGTAATGGAATCCATGGGTGCGATTAAAAAATTTAAACGTTTCATTCTTGTCTTCTGGTCTTTCTCCGTGGTCCCGCTGTTCACTCGCTTTACACGAAGCCTTCAGTCTTTAAAAATTCATGCTGCCTTGTATGTTGGCCAAACTCCGGGGACAAATGTTTTTTCTCTGAGTGTCACACTTTGTTATTCTTTTTTTCTTCTTTGCCTCAGAGAGACGTCTGAGCGTGAATGTGTCCCCGGACATCTACCTGGACAAGCTGGAGGACTGCTGCATGATGTCTCTGTACATCATGGTCAAGGTGAAGGAGACACAGCAAATCTTCACCAAGAAAAGACAACGCACGCCTGCGCAAGCCCCACCTCGACATCAAGGTGACTGTGCTGTCTATCGGCAAGTTGTCCAGTGTAGTGAACTTAGTAGAAAGGTACAGCTACTGGCGGTCACTTAATGTGGAAAGGAAGGATAAGTAACAAACAGCGTGTGAACTGTCATGCAGCTATTCGTCAGGCATATTCTCTGGCTGGGGGCCCAGGTACACCTAAACATGACTTGGGAACAAGATGGGGGTTGCGGTCTGAAGACAGACAGAAAGCTATGTGAATATAGCCACTGGCGTTGCTGGTGTTGTAGATGGTCATGGGGGGGTCTTGGAAGTTGGAAAGTACAGGGTAGGTGTGTCATGATTTAAACTCATGTATACTGATAGTAAGAATAAAATTTTGATTGTTTTTTCAGTGCTGTTGATTTGACCGGTTTAAGTCGGCAATGATAATCATCATTTGCCTGTTCAAACGGAAGAAAGAAAAAGTGTTTTTTTTTTTGTGTCCATTGTGAACAACTGTCCACTGAAGAGATGAAGTCACTCCGAATGAAGAGCAAGGGATGACGGGGGGAGGGGGGGGGGTGGGGGGGGGGGGGGGGGGACAGACTGTGGCTAGACTTAACCATTACAAGCGACCATCTTCATTATACACCTCAGTTTTGAAGAGAATGTATAATTTTATCCATCTTCCATCTGCCTCTTGCCATTGAAGTAGGTCGGTCAGGGTCTCCCACGTGTCTTTATTCAGACCCAGGACCGTCATTAGCCACCAACCCATGTCAAGTTCTCTTCATCTAACACCATCCAGGAGCGCCCTGGTACAAGTTAGAATACGGGAGCTTAGGCCGTACTTTACCCCCATGCCTTCCTGTGCAAGCCCTTTCTGCAGGGGGGTACAGTGCCCATGACAGTGGAAAATCCTGGGCCAGCGATGTGTGTGTGGCGCGTTGTTGAGAGGCACGTAACATTGCTGACTGTGGTGTGGGGCCGAGTGCAGGGACGTGACGATCCTTCAGAGACGAGGGCCTACCTTTACCACCACTGCGATCTATGTTCATGAGAATTAGAAAGGGAGGCCTTACTTTACCACATTACGATTTATGCTCATGAGATTAGAAAAAAGGAGGAGGCCTACTTTTACCACATTGCGCTTTATGTTCATTAGATGAGAAAAGAGACCTACTTTTACCACATTAATCTATTTTCATGAAATTCGAGGACGGCCTAGTGAGCAGAGAATAAGCTGTTGGGATAAATGACCCAACAGCAACACAAAGCTGTGCTTTCAAGCTGACGGTGTGTCGGTGTGGGATGTTGCAGGGGCCAGACACCGTCAAAGAAGGATGAGGAGTTCAAGGTGGAGGTATCCTTCACCAACCCCCTGGGCAACAAAAACACACTGACGGACTGCTACCTGGAGGTGGAGGGACCCGGAGTGACCAAGGTCAAGACCTATCCCCAGGGGTAAGTGCTGGACAGTCTCCATCGAGCCTTTAGCGCGCATGCGCACGGTAGCTGTCCAAGCGCGAACTAAAATATCTAATATCGCGGCGGTACTGAACGCTGGAGTAAGGATGTCCTAAGATTTCACTGTGTTCATGTTCATTTCGGATCATTCCAGATATGGACAGGTGCCTTCTGTTCTGGAAATCCTATATTTGAGAGTTCATTTCAGATTATTTCAGATTTGCACCGACATTTTTTTTTTGATATTTTATCAAGAATTTACGGTGGTAGCAGAGATGGCGTTTTATCATAGGACACTTTAAGACAATATCGTACTTTTACACCGTGAGGAGCAGACTTGAATGCCGAAAGAGAGTGCATATAAACAACACAGTTAAAATCTAACTAGACAGAAAAAAAAATTAGGTGGGGGAGCTGGGGCTTTTTTTATTTGTTTTGTTTTGGGTTTTTCTCTCATCCCATTTTGACAGTTACCTCTAATAATACCGATCTGATTTTCAATGGAGAGACGAAAAGGTTATAACATGCCTCCAGCCTCATCAATTCATCCTGTCTTGTGGCGGTTTTTCTAACCTGCTAGCATCGTTTTGCTTGGAGAAGGACAGGATATGGAGATGTTGGTTGGGGAAGTGTGAACATTTGCTAGGCCTAACAGACAGTCAATGACAAGATGACAACCACAAGCGTGAGTAGGGAGAAAAGAAAAAGGGGATTTGGGGCATGGTGATATGATTCCTATTTTCTTCCTGTAAAATGAAGAAGAGAACTCTGCAATATTCATCCACGCCGTTTTCTTTGGGTTTAAAATCAGTATCTTGTGTTAAGTGTAGGATGCAGAATTCATGGTTGGCTCTGAACGACGTGCATGGGGGTTGATACAGGTTACAGGCTGTGACAGGATAAGATCATTCTTGTACATGCTAAAAGTCTTTACCCCCACCAATGGATCAGAACTTGGGAACGGTATCAAAGCTAAAAAGATAGTTTGACCTCTTGGTTTGAATGTTTCGACGTTTATTCCATGATTACAGAGAGGTGCCACCAAAGGCAACCTCTCCCACCACCACCATCAAGCTGAAGCCGTGGAAGCTGGGCAAGAGGGAGGTAGTGGCCGTCTTCAACTCTACCACAGCTGGAAGACATCAACGGGTCCTTCTGGGTGACCATACCAGGGGGTAGGTCGCCTGACAGGATGTGGTTCGTCCACAGCTCGTGTCAGGTCGCCCACGCTTCAGAGTCTCTCACCAGGCTGCCTGCCGATGGGACATACATTCCAAGACTTCGCTTGATGGTGCTCAGATCAAAATGGCTTGCTTTTCTAAGAATTGCCCAGCTATTTTGATGATGTATATCGTTTTTCTGCCCTCCTGAGTAACTTATTGGATAATGTTCGGTGCATAAAATATTTGAACAAAAGCGTATGAACTTACCTAAAAATCTCCACCACGTCTGGTGTTTGCATGGCTGTCGCTTTCCTGTGATGATACTGATTTTGAATTCAAACTACCTGGAATGGATCGACAATATTATAATGTTGATGACGACAGCTTTTTTCTTTTTTTTTTTATTCTGGGCAACCCCCACTTGGTTATGGACAATTATAACGTTGGTGATTTTATTTATATATATATATATATATATATAATATATATAATATATATATATATATATATATAGATATATATATATATAAAATGCTGAATGAAAAATTAAAGTAGTGGGGGGGGGAAAACAAGTGCAGTGTAACAATTCTTCCATCATTATAGTAATGATTTGGCAAAGATTTGGAAATTGAGGGAGGAAAAAAAAAAAATTGAATGAAAGTAAATGTGAAAATGTATATCAGTGAAAATATGAAAACAAACCTTCACTAGCTGCATGAGGAAACTATCGCAATCCCTCTCGAAGACAGATCTATATGTATCGCCGCTCCGAGGCCTTTCGTCCGCTGGATCGGATTTCATCAGGGAGACACGGCTGATTGTGTCTGTGCTCTTGGCGTCAGATAGAAACACACCACAGTCCATAATTCTGTGGTGTTCCGACCGCCAAGGGTTCGAAAAAGAATCCAACAGCACCCCCAGAGCAGCCAGCGAAAGGTAGTAGAATTAAACAAAACGAAAGTGTGGAGGGGAAAAAAGTTGTTGAAAACTAAAAAATATTACGCAAACAGTAATAAAATGTAAGGGGACAATCTTTGAGCCTATGCTTGAGGATCCATTTTAAGGATATAGATATATATATTATATATATATATATATATTATATATATTATTCTGGGTCAACCCACTCTTGGTTATGGATTGAGACAACGTTAGTAACGATTAATTTTCCATTCTGGACAACCCTTACTTGGTTGCAAAACTTGGTTAACAGAAATGGAATGCTTTGCTGGGCATATAACGTGGCCCCTTTCCATTTTTTCTTAATGCCATTTTTTTAATGCCACTAGCTTAATTCCCCAAACGGAATCAACAAGATGAAGTTTTCTCCTTTTGTGTTTAAAACTGAAATAGCTTTGAAGCAAAAAAAAATTCGTCAACTATCAGAAATTTTTTAAAAAGTATCTACGTTCTTTAAAACATTGCTTTTAAAGTTGGATTGTTCCAAGCAGAAAATAAGTAAATGATAGTAAATCTTGATAAGATTTTTGAAAATATATTTATTGTTGTGAATTCCTTCCATAAGCCAGTTTTGTTGTCTCCAAAATTACACATCCCCAGTTTGTTTCAGTTATTTTTTCCTGATTTTCTCTTGTTTTGTGCATATTCTTACAGAAGTATTCCATATCACTAAACTGCATAAAGTTATAGGCCTACTGAAATTCTTGCATTGTGACATACTAGGTAGTATTCAGTTCAAAGGTCTCCCTTTTTCTGCAGTATTACTATGTAACTGTAGTGGGATATTTATATGCGTGTCATGTTTGTGTGTGCGCAGCCTAGTATTTCTGCAGACAAGCATCTAACCGGGCATCTGATTTTCTTCTTTTTCTTTCTGTCCTCACTCTTTTCAAACAAATGTGAAATATTCGAGATAGCAGTTGTTGTTGAGAGTAATGGCATAATGTTTTTTCTTTCTAAACACAGGCATTTTGGAATAATTATTTCCGGGCCACGTGGGGACTTGTTACTGGTGTATTATGATCCATGTATCCAGCCCGAGTACGGGTTACTGGTTCCATTCTCCTATCAGCAGAACCTCCCCAAACCACATCTGGGGAAGAAATCTGCTTGTGCATGAAAGAACGTTCTGTTAAAAGAGAGTTGTATGGCTGTGTTCAATTTTGCGTGTTCCATTCAGCAGATTTAGTAATAGTTATCCCAGTAGCAAGTTACAAGTACAAGTAGAATAATAGAGAAACCAGTTTTTGCCTTGGAGAATCAAAGAACCTTTGAAGCTTACTCGGAAAGCACCTCAGTGTTGTACGTGTGTGTGTGGCATGCGCGCTCGTGCGTTGCTCGTTGTGTGTGTGTGTGTGGTGTTGTGGTGTGCACATGTGCGCTCGTGTAGTGTTGTGTGTAGGCGTGGTGTGTTGTGTGCGGCGCGCATGGCATGTGAGTTCATGTGCATGTGCGGTTATGTGAAGTGTCATTGTCTTGGCTCTATAGAACCTTGTATTTTTTTTTATTCAATAACCATCAGACTAAGATTAAAGTAAGAATATAGCGTTGAATGTCAGAGATTTACCAACTTTGGGGCATGACATGATTGAAAAGGCGGAGGCCTACTTCTCTTCTGATGCCTGTAACCTCCCCTAACCTGAATCAAGCAGCCACTTCTTGCTGATGGGTAGTACGACTCCACGAGTAGTTCCCGTTGATGATGGTCAGTTAGTCAGCAGGCAAACCTCTACGCACTGGACTAGTTAAGAGACTATGTTTTGCTGCTTTTCCCTCATTGCTCATTTTCTTTGACACCTTTTGTTGCGTGTGCTGCTTCTTAACTATACTAAGAGATGTTTTGTTTGTTGCTGTTTTTCTTGTTAGCTGCTTCTTGAACACATGTTGGTTACTTGCTTCTAGAACACTTTCATTTTGTTTGCTTCTTTATCGCTTTCTGTTGCTGCTTTTTTACCACTTTCTTGTTGCTTGCTTCTTCAACACTTTCTTTTTTTGCTGCGCTCTTTAACATTTTCTTGTTGCTTGATTCTTTACCACTTTCTTGTTGCTGCTTCTTTAAACATTTTCCTGTTCCTGCTTCTTGAACACTTTTCTGCTGCTGCTTCATTACCACTTTCTTGTTGTGGCTTCTTCAACATTTTCTTGTTGCTGCTTCTTACCACCTTTCTTGTTGCTGCTTCTTTAAACATTTTCTTGTCCTGCTTCTTGAACAACTGTCTTGTTGCTTGCTTCTTCAACACTTTCTTGTTGTTGCTTCTGCAACACCTTTTCTTGTTTCTTGCTTCTTTACCACTTTATGTTGCTTGCTTAGCATGCTTCTTCAACACTTTCTGGTTGCTGCTATTTTTTTACCACTTTCTTGTTGCTTGCTTCTTCAACACTTTCTTGTTGCTGCTTCTTTAACATTTTCTTGTTTGCTTGCTTCCTTTACCACTTTTTTGTTGCTTGTTTCTTCACCACTTTCGTGTTGCTTGCTAACTTTACCCACTTTCTTGTTGCTGCTTCTTTTACACATTTTCTGTTGCTTGCTTCTTTACCACTTTTTTGTTGTTGTTTCGTTCACCACTTTCTTGTTGCTTGCTACTTTACACTTTCTTGTTGCTTGCTACTTTACCACTTTTGTTGCTGGGCTTTCTTTTTAACATTTTCTTGCTGCTGCTTCTTTCATTTAACAGTTTTTCTTGTTGCTGCTTGTTTACCACTTTCTTGTTGCTGCTTCTTTAACACTTCTTGTGAATGTCGCAGTTTCTTTACCACTTTCTTGTAACTTTTCTTTAAACCTTTCAATGCAGTTTCACGCGCATCAAACTGTGTATACTTCAAAGCATGAAGAAGAAAACTAATAAAAAGTCGCCCAAGACCAAATTTTGTGTCAGAGAGTGTTTGAATGGTTGTAGATGTTCATTATATTTGGGTGGAACATTTTAGAAGCGATGTCAAAATCAAAGAAAATAAACACTGCATTCAAAATTTGACCTGGTGGTGCGAAGGAAAGGGAACAGGCCCTATCTCTTGCTTTACTATTCCCCACATCCAGAGTGACCCTCGGCCATCTGATATGAAAACAACGATTATGGACATTGTGTAACGCACATTCTAGACACTTACTTCCACTCACATAGAATTCTTTCACTAAGTTCGTACTTCACACGTGCAGTGGTATTAACATAATGCACTGTCCAAATCACGGGCATCTTGATACTGAAAACAACAATGACACTGGACATTGTGTAACGCACGTTCTAGACACTTACTTCCACTCACATAGAATCATTCACCTACGTTCGTACTTCACACGTGCAAGTGGGTTCACATAATGCAATGTCCAAATCACACAATTGTGCATATTCTAGATGAAATCATACCGAGAACTGAACCGTACCGTTTATTATGGAGGCGGCGAGTTTTAAAATTTGTCTAGGGGTTACTAAGGAGGGGAATCCGAGTGTTCTGAGGATACGAGAGAGGCCGGTGTAGTTTGTTTCTACGTAGCTGGGACTTTAAGTACTGTTTCACCTTTAAGTCTACGTTTTTTAATGTGATATAGCAAGGGGGAGGGAAACGAGGATCAGAGGGAAGAGCGGAACTGAAGAGGTGGTTGCAGGTGTGTTGTGTAAAATGAGTAATTCAAAGACTGATTTGGGTATCCAGAAGCAGCAGGGATTACAACAAAGGAGAGGATAGAAACTTTTGTAGTTGGGAAATATGTGTCAATATGAAGTACGAACATGCCCGATGTATATACTGTTCAAATGGGAAAATTCAGAGAAAGACTGAAAATGAATGAGACGGTTGGAATTGGTTTATGGTCAATCTTTTTGGAGACAGACAGCCAGTGATGAAGAGGAGTTCAGACGTGGGAATTACGTCTTCGAATCCGGAGGAGTTGACGACCAGTTGAGCACAAATGTATCGAATTTCTTGACCGTCTGTCGATAAGGCATCCGGGAAGGCTGGCAAGAACCCCGACTAGGAAGAGCTAAAGGCGCAGATAGAAATCTCGATTGGCATTGGTTAAGATAGTGACGAATCAAAGATTGAGCAAGAAGGAGACTAGAAAGGACAAAGGCGCGCAATAAATAGAAATCTCAATAGATCCCTTTAAGAAAAGAAAATAGTGATGAATCAAAGGTTAGCAAGAAAGAGGACTAGAACGAGGACAAAGGCACAAAGGAAATATTCAGTAGCATCTGACAAATCACCTTGTGAAGGCCAGTGAAAATAAAACTGAAACAAGATAGACTTTGGAGTGTAGGGCTTAGCAGGTGGTATTTGCGTATGCTGGATCAGAACAGGCAGCACTATGAACACTGCAGAAGTGATTCCGCAGCAATGCAGCATCTCCTCCGGCGACCCCAATATTGGCAGCTCCCTATAGACTGCCGATGATGGGGCTTTGACAGGATGAACTGGGTGGGAACGGATTGAATGTTATGCGAGATAAACCGCTACTGAAGAGACACTACAAGATGAGAGACAACAAAAACCACCACCACCAGAGACTCAAAGTATGAGGCCAACGATAGGTCCGACTCCTCTCCTCAGGAGACGTTTAAAACTGGTTGCTTGGTTTTCTAGCAGAATAAAGGTAAGCCGTTTTCAAATCGTGTGTGGGACCAGGGCGTCATATTCACACAACAGACAAACTGGAAAAAAAAAGCAAACATTATTAATAGTAAAGCAGCAAACTTAACAAAAAGAAAGAAAGCTTACCTTAACATCATGTGCATGTTATGCATGTGTCATGAATGCCTGCTGCTTTCTGAGTGGTGGTAAGTTAGAGTGCTGTGTTTTGAGAGTAGTAAATTACAATTTGTTAGTAAAAAAAGTGGTTTGTGTGTACCAGTTTAATTGGTGGCCACAAAGATAATGAGATGAACAAAGCAAAGGTAATAAGATGTTCTTTTCCAAGGTGACCACAGAATTTCAACTAGATACAATATGAACACAAACAAAAGGTTACTTTTTTACATCACCTAAATAAAATGTATATAGAGGTGCCCACTATTCTCCACAAAGAACATTAATTAAACTATGAGAATGCACATTAAAAGATTTATTATGCACATGTAAGCTTCAACCTTCATAATTATGACCAGCTTTCAGACTTCCAGTGACCTTCTATTTAGACTTGCTTAGCACAAAGTTGCCAGTGCAGTTGAATGTAATTTATGCGAAAACACAATTGGTAGCAATGTGTGTGCATACAAAACCAAAAACGAACAGGAAAAGGACCAGATAACAACTTAAGGGAATCAGCAATAGATGGAGGAGTTCACAAGATTCCAAGTGAGGGGGCCAAAGCATAAGGAGAAAAAAAAAACACAAAACACACACACAACACTACCACCAAACGGAAATCTCAGTAGCATCTGACAAATCACCTTGTGAAGGCCAGTGAAAATAAAACTGAAACAATGATGACTTTGGAGTGTAGGGCTTAGCAGGTGGTATTCTGCGTATGCTGGATCAGAACAGGCAGCACTGAACACTGCAGAAGTGATTCCCGCAGCAATGCAGCATCTCCTCCGGCGACCCAATATTGGCAGCTCCCTATAGACTGCCGATGATGGGGCTTTGACAGGATGAACTGGGTGGGAACGGATTGAATGTTATGCGAGTAACGCTATTGAAGAGACACAAAAGATGAGACAACAAAAACCACCACCACCAAGATCAGTGTACCAGCCGATATGTCCGCTCCTCTCCTCATGAGACGTTTAAAACTGGTTGATTTCTGTTTCCTAGCAGATGAAGGGTAGCCGTTTTCAAATCGTGTGTGGAGGGGTCATATTCAACAACAGACAACTGGAAAAGCAACATTATTCATAGTAAATCAGCAACTTTAACAAAAGAAAGCTCTCACATTAACATATGTGCATGTGTACATGCATGCCTGCTTGTCTGCGTGTGTAAGTTAGATGTGTGTGACAGTTTGAGAGTAAAAAGTGTGTACATTTTCATTTGATGGCAAAAGATGAACTAAGACAAAGTATAAAGTTGTTCTTTACAAGGTGACACAGAATTCACCTAGGATACATCTGAACACAAACAACAGGTTTACCCTTTTTTACATCACATAAAATGTATATTAGAGCTGCCCATATTCCCACAAATACACATTCATTACATATGAGAATGCACATAAAAGATTTCTGCACATGTAAGCTTCAACCTTTCATAATTATGACCAGCTTTCAGACTTCCATGACCTTCTATTTAGACCTTAGCTCCAAGTGAGTGCCAGTGCATGTAATTATGCGAAACACAATGGTACGCAATGTGTGCTGCATACAACACCACAACGAACAGAAAGAGACCAGATACACTTAAGTGAATCAGCAATAGATGGATACAAGTTCACAGATTCCAAGTGAGGGAGAAAACACACACACACACACACACACAGAACATACCCTCCGAAGATTTCATCACCAACATTTCTCCACATTCATGTCCATGATGCAAATCTTAAATAAATGTTAGCGAACCGCCCAGAGAAACATGGACAAACGAGTCACAAGACAAAACACAACGCGTTTCGACCTCTTAGGTCTTCTTCAGGTGAGACACAAAGGATAAAATAACGGAAATTCACTTAGCTTTGATCGCTTCAGAGTTCAGCGCAAGGAAGGTGTTGAATGAGAACAGCCTCGTTCTCAGGCATTCCAAGCGTATTCTGGTTACATCTGCCACATATACATGTTTTGTCACAAGATGGTTTTTATACCCAGATAGTGTGTCGCATAAGGGGATCATTGTACTGATGGATCAAGCAGTGCCTTTTAATAGATTGGCTTCACATTTGCAATAAGCAGGTTCACTATTGTTAACAAAAAAAATTTATGGAAGATTTTCTCAGCAGCTTTCAGATTTTCATTCCCTGTCTGGACTGGCAGTGCAGATAAAACAAACAAACAAAACATTAAAGACACCGATACTCTAAAACTGTCAAACCAGTTACATTATTAATATATATTCACTTGTTTCTGTTGGACCAGTGTATATACAGTTTTTATCCATTAAACTTGTGCAATGTACAGGTAAATTACAAAAGCTCTGGCACCACATCCCGGCTGGCAGACATGATCCTCTTGAGTGGCTTTGTCACTCTGATAAGGTCACTGAAGACAGATACCCTCTCAAGCACTGTCCTAATCCACCTCTTTCTGCTGGTCCTGAGCAGAGGTAAAATACAGCCGTGCCGGTTGGCTGGTGATCTTCAAACTTGGAGTGTGCATTAAATGCTGCTACACTGTTCCTCTCTCACACCCCTCCCTTCTGTGCGGTGAATGAGATCACCTACACTGGCTTCCGTGTGGAACTGGCTGTCTGCTTCTCAGAGCAAGACCAAGTGTTTTTAGTCTAGTAAAGTGTAGCCAGTGCTTCCCCTGAAAGGAATACAACTCCTTAAAAAATGTCTAAAAAGTGTGAACTTTGTTGATTAATTGTTATGTGACTGTTAGAAGCTCACTGATCCAAACTGGGTCGTGAAATAAGGAATTCAGCTAAGTCTCATGTTACAGCCCATCCCTTTCTCCCCTTCCCCTTCCTCTCCCTCCTCCTGTCACACACACATGCAGTTTGTTGGGCTTGCGGAAGAATGGAATAACCGCACTCCTCCCTTTTTCAATAAACAACAGAGATCGAGCTGTAGAATGAACAATGATTTAATGACTCTTAAGTTTTGATGATAATTTGGTGAATATGTGTTTTGATGGGTCTGGGCGAGGTGAATGATGCGATGGTGAAGCGTGTGGTTCGTGAAGATGTTGTCAATGTACAATTTAAGAATACGTAAACAAAATCAATAACGAAAAGACAAAAGGAAAACGCTGCTTTGGTAATGTCACTTCTTATGAATTTTGTTGAACTGTGCGCACCAGTTCGTTGTTCAGTCCTGGTTGCTGAAGACCTTCCTGGATGTACGACGTATTCTTGGGTGATGAAAACAAAATGTTACTTATCTCGTGAAGTGAAGGATGATTGATGATGTGGAATGTAGATCTTGATCCTGTCGTCTAACTGATGAACTTGCAGTGACTTCTCCGTCTCGTCTCACATAGTAAGCTTATGTCTTAATGGACCCAGACGTTGATGTTGAAAGAAATTAAAAAACTGCGAGGCGACACACCGCCGTTACTTACTGATCTATAAATATACTTTTTTTCTTACTGCTTCCTGCTCCGCTTGTATGGAACATAGTCATCCATCACTCTCTCTTCTGCACTCATTCTTCTTTAAAATAGCTAAATCTTTACAAAAATCTTCACCACTGAACACATTGTTCGATAGCTCGATACTATTACATTTCATTCATTTACTTATTGATCAATATTGTTGTGAAAATTATATGCTACAGTCTAGGGATATGGTAGGTATAATGGCTTCAAAATAACATTGCTCATCACTCATGATATTGCTAGGTGAAGTAGATCTTCACGGGATATGAAGATGGCTAAAAATAAAGCGTGATCAATACAACATATGATGATAAGATGCTGATAGGGTGATCGATAGATGAGGATGTCAATCATCCAGCCTACCCCGGCAATAAATCGATCATGGTGCAACGATGTTAAAGTAACTAGACCAGAAGTGAATAAAAATAGATCGGAACTCGGAATAGAACTTGAGTCGTATATTATGTTATAGATTGACGCGGCGTAACAATACGACTTGCACACAAACCGATTTGATAGTGTGACCGATTAGTTAAAACTTGAATAATGATATGATCGGATTGTTAGTGAAATAAATGAGTGTAGGCCTATATCTACCTCAGCGCAACCCTTGTTTGCCAAACACTGGCGACGATCCAGTGACGGTCGTGGTGTGAATGACTCGATACCCCGTCGCTGGTTCACAGGATCTCGCCCCTTTTGTACCTTGACGTTCAAGCACTTGGTGACCTCTTTTAGAACTCGCTCATGTACGGGTGGTGACTTCTTTCCTCTTCAGACACGCTGTTTCTTCAACCGAAATATTGTCCTTGTCCTGCTTGTCTCATCTTCTTGCTCTTCTGAGCTTATCCGTTATAAAATCATTCCGCCGTCCACTCACTGGTTGACTATTATTTCATACAATTGGTAGATTGATAATAGAACAATCACATATTATTTTGCTTAATTATGTATAGATATGATATAGCACACCGGATTATATTATTGGAGCATGCAGTTCTGCAAACAATGAAACTATTTTTGATGCGTAATACGGAATGAGTTTATAATTCTTACGTTGTCTTCCACAGCTACTCTTTACATCATAGGCGTGACGTTTTATTTCTTTCACTACTTTGTGTAACTTTGTTAGTGCGACACTCCCCCCCCCCCCCCCCCCCCCCCCCCCCCCCCCCCACCCCATTTTCCTTCTTTCTATACGGAAGCATCTCCATAAAACTGATAGGCTTTTGTCAGAATTTGCTGTTGAACATTAAGTCAAAGAACACGTCCAGTCAAGAGGGAATGAACAGTAGCAGAAGAGAGAGTCAATGTGAAGGTGGTGAAGGTCATCGCAAACAGCCAACCACACGATGGAGCAGGTGCTCTCTTTTACCTCGCATGTCTGCCTCCTGTGCTTTGCCAGGGGAGGTAATGTGAAAACTGTGCACTTTAGTCTGACTGTACCAGCTGCTGGACAGTTGATAGCCCTTTTTTTTTTTTTTTTTTTTTTTTTTTTTAAAAAAGCTGGAGCCATGCACCATCAGTTTCAACAGGAAAGCAGAACCTCTGATTCCAGTCAATTTTTTGTGTGCTAGCAATAGTTTACAAATACTGCCAGACTGCTGAACTTCTACTTTCATTTTTCAAAACCAGGCATTCCATCTGTTCATCAGAAATTAAGCATACTATTGCCAGTCTAAGTAAGATTATCTGTTTGTTTTTCTTATGTGTATAACAGTATGCCAGTCTAAGTAGGATTATCTGTTTGTTTTCTTATGTATATAATAGTTCTCCATTATGTACATTTTTTGTTGTAATCCAGCATTCTGCAGTACATCTAATTTGCCTGATTTTCATTATGTTCATCTCAGTTTTTGGCTTCCATCACCTACTTTTTCCCTACTCTTGCACACTGAAATTTGAGTGTTTTTCATCTTCTTCCAAATAATCTGTTCCTCTGCCTTCTTTGCTTTCTCTTACAAGGTGAAAATTTCATCAGTCTGAAATAAACATTAAAAAGATTCTCGTGAACAGCTATTACAAATTACAATAACCAATCAGAAAATTGAAATAATGTATGTCCACTCAAAAGGTTTCGATTCATTTCATAGGGTTACGAGAGATCTCTGATCAGCACACACACACACACACACACACACACACACACACACACACACACACACACACACAGCAACATAAACACACACACAAACACATACACGCGCGCGCAATGAAAAAAAAAAAAAAAAAAAGGAAAAAAATCTTCCTCTCTCCCTCTTTCCAAACTCACCTCAACAAACTTACGGTTTTCACTGCGCCACTCTCGTTTCCAATTAAAAAAAAAAAAAAAAAAAAAAAAAAAAAAAAAAAAACCACGGACAGTAGGCCTATCGACAACGCACTGATCTAAATCGAAAACAGTCCTATATATTGTTGATAAGCGAATTCAATATTCTTCATCCAAATATCTGCAAGTTCTCAAAATGGTTTGAAGAGACAAACCTTCAAACATATGCAAAGCCTGCGGTAAAGCGAAACGATGCCGACCGTCATCGTTTCCGTTCATGCGCTGGCTACACTCTACAATTATTATTACCGATCGGAAGTAGAGGCTCAGTCCACAATTACAAACTAATACATTCCGCATCCCCCCTCCCCCTCTCGTCACTGTTAGCGTCCAAATTTAACTGATCAAGCATAACATTTATTTACATCAACGAAAATATGGGTATTTTGGGTATTTTGCTGGGGATTTTCATTTCCAGATATAGAGTCTGGTTGTTCCATTATCAATTTTCTTCCAGTCTCAGTTACTAAGATAGCTGGTCACTAATCATCAATAGACCCTACCCAACCCCCCCCCCCCACCCCACACACACACACACACACACACACACACACACACACACACACACACACACACACACCCACCCTCCACGTCACTCATACGTTAGTCAGCTACAGATAAAGAGTGGTCCAGTCTTATGCAACCAAAAATCCACGGAAAATTGCATTCTGGTTAGATATCCCATTGTCTCAAGTATTTAATCTATGTATGCTCTCAAAACACTTTCGTTGTCACAGGGTCAGACAAAATCTTGTCAGATCTATCAGCTGACCATTTTCATCAAAGCCAGTTTTATTTTTACTATCAATGAGAAGATAATCACACAATACATAGTGCCCTGTGTTTTATGCTAGCTCGTGTGGCTTAAAAGTCAGGTAATATCTCACGCTATTTGAGTAAAGTCGTCCTCACAGAAACATTGCAGTGCCTTTCAATGTCTTTTTTCTGCTTAAAGAAAGGGGGTTTGCTTGTAAAATATATACATTTGCAAAGATTTTGGAATTATCTTCTGTTCCTGTGTCCTACAACTTTCAATATCTGTACTTTATCAGTCACAAATCATGCAATACGTCCTCACAATCATTATTACTATTTTTTTGTGTGTCTTTTGGGTATGCCATGAAATATCACATTATTTCTCTTGGATCTTTCTTCTAGGTCATCTCTCTCCATTTTCAGTTTTTCTAGTTAACTTTGTTTGCCAATCTATTGTTTTCTGCTTTAAACGGATCATTTTCCACAGGAAGATTTCTGATCTTGTCCCTTTTTGTGTACCTCTTCTGTTAGCCCACTCACTGACTTTTCGGCATTTCTAAGAGTTCTGGAATACTGTCGACTTCACAGCTAACATACCTACACCCAGCGTCCCTTGGCACCAGCCCAGCGGTCATTAGTTGATTGTGGTTGAGCAGCGTTGCATGGTCCGGGCTGATACGATGTCCACCGCTGTCATTTGTCAGCCGCCAACTGTACCATGGAACCACTTTTCCCAGTACATGTCATGACCCACCTGTTTATAGTTCACCTCAGAGAGAGAGAGAGAGAGAGAGAGAGAGAGAAGAGAGAAAATGTAAGCATATAGGCGGATCTCTCCTTGTTTGTTCTGTGTTTACTGAGTTGTCATTTCTGCTAGGCGATTCGGTGTCCTAAGTAGTATTCGTTTGGATTTATTGGAGTGTATTTATTTCATCACGGGAGCAAGCGTTTCCCATCTCGTTTCTTTGTATTGTTTACAGTTCTCGGCCTCATTTAAGATTTCCTTCAAATGTAAACGAGTTGGCATGTGGCACGCAAGTAAATGACATTGACTTGAAGATAATGCATAAACAAGACAACATATCTTTGGTTCAGTTACTATGGCCTTGTAAACAAAAATGGCTTCTAGTTCTCTCTTTTGGCCTGAAAAATAGCTAATTGCTGAACAACATTTTGGCAGAACGTGCTCCTGCTGGTGAATAACCTAATCTGATGCACCTATCCTAACCCTAACCTAACCCCAACACTAACCCTAACCCTAGAACCCTAACCCTAACACTAATCCTGAAACCCTAACCGTAACCCTAGCCCTAATCCTAATCTTAACCCTAACCCTCAGCCCTAACCGTAGCCCTATGGCAAAACCTCCTCTACAGATTTTGTAAGACATGAAGACCCACACCCTTCAGTTCTAGGTCCCCTCCTTTTCTGCATCTCTTTAATGAATTACCATTATGTATCTCTCCAGAAAAGTTAGAACTAAGTATCAGACTGGTATAATTCAAACTAAAGGCCAAACACCCATCTCAAACCAAATCTATGATTATAACCATTTACCAAAAGCACAAAATGTCTATTCTTTACCCAAAACTTTATTTGTACTGCACATCTTCTGAACAGGTAGACGAACATCGTGTTTTAGGTGTAATGATAGATGAAAAATTAAAAATGGTAGTCTCATCAATATAATTTATGCAAGATCATTAAAAAAAAACGTTTTTCTTGTTTATTTTAAACAAAGCGCTATGTCAAATTACTGTGCTGGAACTTTTCTTCAGCGCGTAAATAATACAGAGTGCATTAACTCTGTTCATCTGGGTTTAATTTCATCAATTTCATCATCATTAACTTTGTTCATCCTGATTGAATTTAGTCCATCTAGTGCAGTAACTCTGTTCATCCGGATTGAATTTTGTCCATCCACTGCATTAACTCTATAATCCGGATTGAATTTCCTCCATCCAGTGCATCAACTCTCTTTATCCGGATTGAATTTCATTCTTCTAATGCATTAACTCTGTTCATCCTGACTGAATTTTATCCATCGACTGCATTCAATCTGTTCATCCGCATTGAATTTACTCCGTCCAGTGCATTAACTCTGTTAATCCGAAATGAATTTCATCCATCTAATGCATTAACACTGTTCATCCTGGTTGAATTTCATCCATTCAATACATTCACCCTGTTCACCTGCATTGAATTTCCTCCATCCACTGCATTAACTCTACAATCCAGATTGAATTTCCTCCCATCCACTGCATTAACTCTACAATCCAGATTGAATTTCCTCCATCCACTGCATTAACTCTATAATCCAGATTGAGTTTCCTCCATCCAGTGCATTAAACTTTGTTCCTTCTCATCAACAGCGAGTATGTGACATCTGCAACACAACGTTGTTGATTTTGTGTCATGATGATGTGCTTAGAATGTTGTATGCAGCCATGATTTATTCCCTCCTTTAGAATTAAACTTGGCAAAAAAAAAATCATAAAATCAAATCCTTCTTCTTTTTTAAACAAGAGGTAATTAAGACTTTTTTCTGGAGTCGCGCGCGCGCGCGCGCACACGCACACACACACACACACACTCTCTCTCTCTCTCTCTCTCACACACACTCTACACACACACACACACACACACACACACACACACACACACTCACACTCTCTCTCTCTCTCTCTCTCTCTCTCTCTCTCTCACATACAACACACACACACACACACACACACACACACACACACACACACACACACACACTCTCTCTCTCTCTCTCTCTCTCTCTCTCTCTCTCTCAAACACACTCTCTCTCTCAAACACACACACACACTCACACACACACACACACACACACACACACACACACACACACACACACACACATATCCCCAGGACCACCACCATCATCACGGGCTGTCTTTCAGGAATTACTTGTGACATCCCTGACTGTTCTTCCGCCAACAGATCTCCATGCAAACCAGGACATCATGCTGACATATCTGGCATCTGGTTCCGCCACATTTGGGCGGAAAGCAGGCCAACATGTGGACCCAGCTGATACGTTCGACTAATACAGCAAGTGAAGAGATGGTAGGCTTTAAATTAAAAAGAAGAAGAAGAAGAAAAAAAAAAAGAAAAAGAAAAGAAAAGAAAAAACTGAGAAAGACAGACAAGAAAGCTGGAGATTCTTTTCTTCTTCTTCTTCTTCTTCTTCTTCTTCTTCTTCTTCTTCTTCTTCTGTGGTTGCCTGGACAGAGACTGGTGAACTGAAGTGCTTCATACCTACGAATCGCGAGACCAGCTGCCATAGCTCACTGGTTGGCGGATTCGCGGCTGTGAGATCATGGTTCGATTCCCATTAGAGTCGTTTATTAGTTGGCTTTTACTGCCGCGACTGCCCCCTCTACCCAGAGTTGAGTTTGCTCTAGGTTCAGTTGGGAAGACTGGAACCACATAGTGGAGCATCATCCACTGAATGGATCCGTCTCTGACAGCTTAGACTTAGAATTAGATGCTCCCGCGTCTTGCAATGCATGAGGCAGTTAAGCTGCTCCAGTGCGCGGTCCTCAGCCAGTTTGCTGACGTCACTCCATCCTCTGTCAAAGAGTCTGAGGTCTCTCTCCACTGTTTGTCGCCAGCTCATCCTGGGTCGTCCTCTCTCTCTCTCTGGCCTGCTGGGGTCCATTTAATGGGCTGGTTTGCAGGTCTTGACGAGGGTAATCTTAAGACATGACCCAGCCAGTGGAGGCGCCGCCGTCTGCAGACGATGGTTGATACGGGGAGCTGTTTGGATCTCTCCCTGACGTCTTCCTTTGGTATAAAGTCTGACCATTCGATGCCCAAGATCATACGTAGACACTTAGTATCAAAAGCATCGACTTTCTTCTCCTGGGTGGTCTTCAGTTGCCAGGGTTTCACAGCCACATAACAGCGTTGAAATCACACTGGAGTTACAAAATTTCAGTTTGATTCCAAGGGAGAATTTCTTGCTGTTCCATATTTTGCTCAGCTGATTGAATGCTGATGTTGCCTTCCCAATACGTCACTTCAGTTCATGGTCGAGGTCATTGGCGTTGTTGATAGACCTGCCTAGTTAGGTGAAGTTCTCTACTTCTTCCACTTGTTTTTGGTCGATGAGAACGTCTGTTGGCCCTTGGTGTTTACCGGTAGGCATGCTTTTCGTCTTTTTGGCAATGATAATGAGGCCAATGTTGCCTGCAAACTTGCTGATATTGTCTACAAACACCTGTAGATCTTGAATGATGCTTGCAAGAGCGGCAATGTCATCGGCAAAATCCAGATCTGAGAGGATGTTTCCTTCTGTCCACTGGATTCCTTTTCCTCGGGTTTGTGTGTTTCAAAACCCAGTCAATGGCGAGTGCAAAGAGGACTGCACGTTTCTGTATCTCTCGGGTCTGATTGAAGCCGGGACACAGCATAATACTAAGCGTAGAGAAAAGCCCTGCCATGCAGTCTCGGACCAAAATGAAACTTCTCAATATTGATTATACATTGAAGAAGAAGAAGAAAGAAGAAGAAGAAGAAGAAGAACAACAACAACAACAACAACAACAAAAACAACAACAAAAGGTACACTTCAAGAAAAAGCTTACATAATAATAATTCGGGGAATTGTGTAGTACAGCACATTTACTAATGTATAAATAAATGTTAAAAACGACAACGACGATGGCGACAACGACAACAACCGAAACTGTTATACAGCTAGTCTCTGGTTCTGCTTCTTTCAGTTTACAATCGAACTTGATCTTCGATGCACGCGATCTCAAAATCAATGTCGTCTTGAAGGCTAGAGGTCTGAAAAGGAAATGTTTCAATACATCAACCGCCATGACTTTTTTTTTTCTCTCTCCCATGTATGATAAACATGAAGAGATGGGTCGACAGCATCATTGCATGGACTGGCCTCACACTCAGCAACTGCCTAATCGCGTCTGAGAACCGGAAGGAGTGGAGGAAGCTGGCTGCGAAGCATCTGTGGCGACCCAACGGTCTTCAAGACTCCGGGATAGGTGATAGGTAATAGGTGATTGGTGGAATGATGAACAGTCGCGTCTTTGGATTGGTCGAAAGATTAATGCGCGCTTCCTATTGTCCGTGCTACCGGGAGCCGAACGTCCTAGAACGTCCTATATAACAGGCAGCACCACGCCACGCGCCGTGTGTGTCACCGGGACATTGAAGTGGGCGACAGCTACAGTAGGGGTGCATAGTCTGTTGAAGAGCAGCCAGGTAACCACTCCTGTGTCTTGTTGGCGTTTCTCTGTCATCGAAGAGACTTTACGTGTGTGTTTTTTGACAGCTATGTCCAATTTGGGGCACGTCTCTCTGTCTGTCTGTCTGTCTCTCTACCCCTCTCTCTGTTTCTGTCTGTGTGCGTGTCTGTTTTTCTGTCTGTCTGTCTGTCTGTCTGTCTGTCTGTCTGTCTGTCTCTCTCTCTCTCTCTCTCTCTCTCTCTCTCTCTCTCTCTCTCTCTCTCTCTCTCCGTGTGTACATCCCCTTCAATTAAAGGGCCCAGATCTTTTGAGTCTTGAATCTTGATTCTTTCTTTCTTCTTCTTCTTCTTCTCTCTCTCTCTCTCTCTCTCTCTCTCTCTCTCTCTCTCTCTCTCTCTCTCTCTCTCTCTCTCTCTCTCTCTCGCTTCCGCGGGCAGATGGCATAACTGGCGAGTTACTGAAATTTGCTTGCAAAGCTGATGTCATTTTTTTAAACTTCTTTGAAAACCTTTTTTTTAAAGTTCTTCATTTGAAAAGGGCATTTATCCTGAACACAGGAGCTACAGAAAAAATTTCTTTGTGTGATGCTTGCAGTAAATTGTACAGCCCTATTATCAATCACAGGCTACAGGAAAGGGTTGAAATTAATAACATTACCAGTGGATATCAAGCAGGATTTAAGCGCAATTATTCATCTGTGGATCATTTTTTGTTTTTTACTATGGTAGCTCTTGTGCAGAAATAAGCTTAATTTTCTTTAAATGGTAAGTTGTATGTCGGAAAACTATTCGATTCTTTCAACAGAACTGCTCTTTGGCCCATTCTTTTAAAAGCTGGTGGTCGTAAAAAACTGCTCAGAGTTATATCAGGCATGTATACCTGTGTGAAAGCTAACGTTCGGTGTGGGAGTAATATGACTATGTTCAATGTACCTCTGGTGCAAAACAAGGCAATGTGCGCAGTTCTGTTTTGTTCTTTCTGTTGTGATTTTTTTTTTAAATCAAAAGAATCACCTCAACAAACATGAGCAAAGCCACTATACCAAAGACCATCTTTCAGACCTGAACATCAACTTAGGAATTGGCCGCATATCCAGACTTAAACGAAGAGCAAGAAACGTCACCAACCAAACAAATACTGGAATAATCTCAAGGTGTGCACACACACACACACACACACACACACACACACACACACACACACACACACACACACACGTACACACAACACACACACGTGCGCACACACACGCATATGTATGCACACACACACACACACACTCATACACACACATAGACACACACGCACGCATGCACGTACACGCACACACACGCGCATGCGCTGGCGATTACGTGCACACACAGGCACATGCGTGCGCACGCACAAACGTGCAAACACACTTGCGTACATGTAAGCACGCACACAAACAGACGCGCACGCACACATACATATGCACATACATAAACACTTGCGCGTCTGCGCACGCAGGCACACACACACACACACACACACACACACACACACACACACACACACGCACACACACACATACACACACTTACACACACGTGTACACCCAAATGCACAGGCACACATGCATACACACATGTATATACATATACATGTGCAGATACGTGTGTACAGGAGCATGCTCATATACAAGTCCTTAAATCACACACACATGCCATGCCATGTACACCACACACACACACACACACACACACACACACACACACACACACACACTGATAATAATGGCACAGCCAATGTTAGGTAACTATCCAATATCTGACCAGTGCGCCGGGCTGATGCATAGGTCAGGCATCTGCTAACTCACAGCCATGAGACCCCCTCCTTAAATTCCCTCCTCTCAGTTATTAAAATGTTTATCCACGTCAGTTTTAAATCATGTGCAGTCTGGTCTCGAAACTTAGAGGATGTGGTGCAGCGTATATGGACCGGTCCGCACGCAGTGACCCTTCTTGATGAGACTGAAAACGAAAATGAAGCATCAACGAGTTAACAGCAAAGGGGGTCAGAAATGGAAGACACGGTGCACAATTCGCTTGTGATGTGCTTGAGTCATTTGTCCTTCTCTTGGCAAAGAATGGTGTTGTGATGTCTGGGACGAGGGGGGAGTGGGGGGGGGGGGGGGGGGGGGAGATGTCGACTTGATCTCCACTGGTGGAAGAATTCTTGACCCGTTAATTACGTCGTTGACTAGTAATAATAATACTCTCAAAGAGCTCATTCCATTTCCGCGCTCACCTTTGCAATAGGTTTTCGGGCGCTTTGGTTACACACTGGTGTCATCGTTATCTCACGAATTCAGTCTGCCGGATGTTACGCGAGTTCATCCGTCAATGACTGCACTCCAACCCGGACACACAGAGGCGGTGGTAGTCAGGTACGACGCATTGTGTGTGTGTGTGTGTGTGTGTGTGTGGCGACACCGCTTCTGACAGGGTTGAGAGTCCTTTCCTTTGGGTTGCACGGACCCGGACGGCGGCGACCTTTGGGCATGAATAGGACACTGGCCACGCGCCACAATGAGGATTTTGCACCAAATACTTTTGAAATTCCCCGGAAGCGTTTTGAGGCTTACCATAAATTTGAGCCCGCGTTTAATGTTAAACTGATAAATTGATCAAAAGAACAACTCCCCACCAGTTACTTCCCTTGGTTTGGGGGGATTTTCACCGATTAAATCACAAACAATTTTGATTTGTTTACGATTGTTTTGCTTTTTTGTGTCTTCCGAGTTCTCGTTTCTTCTATCCCGAGTTTAGTCACCTTTTCCTTACTTTTTCATTTGTGAAATGTTGTAATGATATGTATAAAAACTTTAAAAGTAAACAAGTGTGTGAATTGGAAGAAAAAAAATTCTTCAAATGCATGTCCTTCCCCTTAGTTGACGTCACATTTCAGTCCTTTGCACCCTCTTGTGATCCTATCTTTGCGCCAGCTGGAAGCACCCAAATAGTCCCATTCCTTTGATCTGAATCTGTCTGCTCAGAACCATCTGGCTTGTACCTTGATGGTCATATGAAAGAAGTGAGGAGAATCAACTTTCAGAAACAATAACCATTCTCAAAACAATCTAATTGCGCCAGTCTGTAAATACTGAACTCCTTAAGCAAGGCCTTGGCGCTTTAATTTTTCTCGTGCAACCACTGGGTCACCACTTAGTTGTGTGTGTGTGTGTGTGTGTGTGTGTTTCTCGCCTGCTTCTAGCGGTGCTTAACAACCCATTGGATTGTCTAACTATTCTCTGACTTGTCTGACAGTTCTGGTTTGTCTGACGATGCAGGCGAAATTTGGTAGGTAATGGTTATGATGTAAGAATAGGATGACGCCATGGTTTGCCTGCCTGTGTCACGTAGTCCTCTCCTGCCTGAGATGAACTGTCTGAGGCGCCCGTTATACAGATGGCAAGGGCAAGATGTGTGAAGTGACAGAACATTGCACCACGACCGTGCGTCTTTCGTGGTTATTCCAAAATTAGACATTTGGAATCGCGGTCTGAAAGTTTGTCCGTCTGTCGGGCGGTCTTTGAACATGGTGCCGTTTGACATACCGGGACGAGAGCT
>JADBJO010002252.1:32500-40759 GCA_016801955.1 Conus betulinus
TCCTGCCCCCTGCCCTCTCTCGCCCCTCCTGCCCTCTTTCTCCTCCTGCCCTCTCGCCCCTCCTGCCCTCTCTCCCATCCTGCCTTCTCTCCCAACCTGCCATCTCTCCCAACCTGCCATCTCTCCCATCCTGCCCTCTCTCTTCTCCTGCCCTCTCTCTTTGGTACCCTTCCCTGCCTTTTGTAAAGATATATCACCTTGATGGGTCTCAAGAGAAGAATCCGATTGTCTGCAAAATCGCTTTGAAAACGAATAGCAATGAACGACTCAGCAAACAGAGAGAGAGAGAGAGAGAGAGAGGGGGGGGGGGGGGGGGGGGGGGGGGAGAGAGAGAGAGAGAGAGAGAGAGAGAGAGAGAGAGAGAGAGAGACCCGATTGTTTGTAAAATCCTTTAGGGGTAAAATGAAAATGAATAGCGATGAACCATTCAGCGAAACACACACACATAGAGCGAGAGCGAGAGCGAGAGAGAGAGAGATAGAGAAGAAGAAGAAGAAGAAGAAGAAGAAGAAGAAGATTGCGAAATCTTTTTGGCATAAATGAAAACAAATAGCAATGAACCATACAGCGAAGAGAGAGAGAGAGAGAGAGAGAGAGAGAGAGAGAGAGAGAGAGAGAGAGAGAGAGAGAGAGAGCGAGCGTTAAAAACAAAAGACAGATAAAAAAAAATATTGAACAAAAAATTTCTTGAAAACATGTTTCGATCGTGTTCGCTAGAAGATTTCAATTGAATCTGTCAGGCATGAGCCCGAATCCCCCCCCCCCCCCCCCCCCCCCCCCCCCCCCCCCCCCCCCCTACCCTCCCTACCCTCCTCCACTTCTCTTTCAGTGTGATCCTGGTGCAATCCTCCCCAGCAGAGACAATGGACAGGAAGGGGGCGTGGCGATCGGCATGGACCTGAAGGATTGTTTGTGTTCTTGTCCTTGGTATCATATTGTGCTGGCTGTGCTCTGTGACAAATCGTTCAATGAATGGTTGTCCACGTCTGTGGGCCCTGACGTCTGGCGGTGGCTTGGTCGAAACAGTCACCGGATAGGCTGGGTCATGAGCATGACATAGCCGTGGGCTTGTTTGTTTTTGGTTTGTTTGTTGTTTTTTTCTTTTCCCTGTTTTTCCCGTGTGTGACGTCAACGTAAATTATGACGTCAACTTAAAATGACATAGGAACATGACGAAAATAATGATATTGAACGAAAGAAGGGAGCAAGAACTAACGGCCGAGGCTTTGGTGTCCAACATACTTTAATTTGTTTTAATCGTCGTTTTCTCCGTAGTGATACTATGTGGAGAGGCTGACTTTCAGGTCAGTAGTGCGTCGATGTTCACTGTGTATGTGCGCTACTTCTGATGACGGTACCAGCGAAATAAGTACCAGGAAATTTGTTTGTTATAAAAATGTTGTGACTGCTGTGTCGCCGAGAGTGACTTAAAACTCCTGCAAGAATATTTATGTACTCCAATTGTACCACCTCATGTGTGTCGGTGGGCTGAGTTTATTGATGTGAACATTGTAATATCAATACACGGAGAAGCTAATTTTTGTTTTAGATCAACAATACGTCGAAGTTTATTGTGGTCTATAGGACTTTGCTGAAATCGTGTTCTCCGGGGATTGAATATTGTTTACTGTGCTTTGTGAATTTAAAGTTCTTCTTCTATGGATTGCTGTGCCTTGTGAATCTGCAGTTCTTCTATGGTTTACTGTGCCTTGTGAGTCTGCGGTTCTTTTTCTGATAGTTCGACGTGATTTATTGCGTTTGCTGTGTGAGACCCTGTTTCTTCTTCATCGCTTGTGTTTTTGGAACGGCTGCGCTTACCGTGTGGGGACCTTGGTTATCCTTCTTTGTCTTCTTTTAGTGCTGTAGACTGTGGCTTGGGTATTGTGGAACCGAGTGTGTTGACTGTATATGTGAGACACTGTGGACGGCGCCGGCGAGATCTGTGAGTGATAATTGATATCAAGATATGTAATATGATACGCTGATATCTGATGATTGAAGTTCCTATGTATTGATATCTTGATCTATATGTTATGTAGTGACTACAGACATTTTAAACATTCGTGGTAGTGGCATGTATTCATTTGTACAATCTACCTCGTGTATTGCCTGGCTATCCATGTGCGTATGGTGTGGGTGTGTGTAGGGAATAATTATTACGCGCATCCAAACTTTTGAGAGCGAGAGTCAGACAGCAAAACACGCACCGCACAGCATCCGTAGGCCTAACACCGTGTTTCTTTCTTCTTTTTCGTCCTCCAATCTGGTACGTTTTTGCATTAAAAGAATCTGTTATCCATTTTTTCTTTACAAAAAGGTGGGGCCTCATCCTCATCTCATCTTTTTTTTTTCTTCTCATTTTTCCCCCCATATTTTCTTGTCTTTATTTTTCTCCCAACAAGTAACCACAACTCTCGGACACCATGTAAGTCTGTATGTTCTATACTAATGGACATTCTCAGGTGAGGGACTTCAAGTGTACATCACTTTGTGTGTGTGTGTGTGTGTGTGTGTGTGTGTGTTCAGGACCGTCTTTCACACTGATTTTAAAGAAAACTGTGAACTGAAAGAAAAGGCTTTTTTTTTTTTTAGTTTACGTGTGTGTGTGTGTGTGTGTGTGTGTGTTAAAAATTTTTAATTTTCTAAGGTGATCACCCGCTGAGCGGCAAAGAGACGCTGGTGCAGTTCGCGCTGTCCGACAAGGATGAGAAGGACCAGTGGGGGGCCAAGATCTCCCAGCAGTCCGGCAAGTCCCTGACGGTGACCCGTGTCACGCCTCCTGACTGCATCGTAGGCAAGTGGCGCTTCAAGCTGCATGTGGTGAAGAAAGCCGACAACAAGACTACTGTCTTCCGCTACAACCACAAGGACCCCATCTACCTGCTCTTCAACCCCTGGTCCAAAGGTAGGCCGCACGTATGGAGGCCTGTATGTCAACATTCTGCAATCGGGGTTGCGAAGACGAATCTTGGTCCTTTTTTTTTTTTTTTTTTTTTTTTTTTTTTTTTTTCCCCTTTTTTGCTGTGTTTGCGATTTTAGTTTCCTATTGTCACACAGTTACGCCATTGCAGTGTGATTGTTACCAATGTTGAAAAACTGATTTGCAGAGGAATATATTATTATATTTACGCCGTTTACCACGTGATTGTTACCAATGTTGAAAAACAGGTTTGCAGAGGAATATCTATACATATAAAAAAGGCAGTTCTGTCTGTCTGTCTGTATGTTTGTTCCTCCGCCGTGCCTAAACTGCTGGATGGACTTCACCATATTTGGCATGCATCTTCACTTAACCGATAAAAAGGGTCTTGACGGGGCCCGATTTAAAAAAAAAAGGGGGGACAGTTAAAAATAAATAAATAAATAAATATTTCTACCCTTGCGCCAACAGGGATTCTCGCTGAATGAAGTTCTCGCACACACATTTCTACCCTTGCGCCAACAGGGATTCATGCTGAATGAAGTTGTCACACACACACGCGGAGCACGAAGGGACAGTAGGGCGGGAAGGGGTAAACAATGGGAGCGGGATGATGACTGACGGGAGCGGGACAACGGGGCAGAAAGACAATGGCAGGCTGCGAACTTACACAGTGAGACTGAAGAGGAAACACAGGAGCGCCTTGCAGCCATGGATTCACGCTGAATGACGTTGTCACACACAAATGACGTCTTGAAAAAAAATCAATGACATAATTACTAACTGACGTATCAATGGAGCAGAAAGATATCTGTTATATAAAGCTCAGTTTGTCTGTCTGCCAATCGCCACCAAATTTGGTGTCAAGTATCCTTGGTGCCCTACTGTCACACACCATGTTTGTGAATAAACACACTTGCACTCACAAACACAGTATGCTTACTTCGTACGCAACGCACAATCACTCCATTCACCCAAAGGAGCACTATCACCACAAAATTAGTTTTCTATAAAACGCTCCCTTTACTCAATAATAAAGAAAAGGGGGTCTTACTTCTTCTTTTCACTTCAGTACGTTTTTTCCAACAATCATTTCTTCTCTTCACAAGATATTTCCCCACATATAAACAATAATACACTATTCAAAGTTTTATCAAGAATCAAACATACACACACATATTACACTATCACTTCATTATATTAAATAATTGCAGTAAAGACACGTCATCTTCTTGACTTGTTGAGGAGCTTTCGTGCACTGGGCTGTACCACCCTCTGGACCACCACAGTCTGGATCCTCACTAGACTGGTACACCTTAGTTGAGAACACCAGAGGGATTCTTCTTAGGGGAATAAGCGACAAGCCTACCATAGTAGACTTCCAGTCTACATCTACACTCTATACTGGAGTGAAACTTGCCACGCCAGGCATCTTACACCCACCAAGGGTTAAGCACACCCAAAACAGGGTTGCATCAGATAAACCAGTCCAACTATGTAGCACACCCACCCAGGGTTGCATAGGACAATCCTAGTCCTAACTATATTAAAACCCACGAGGGTTACAATTGGACATCATCCTATGTCCGTGTCCAGAGCTCCTCTGAAGTAACAATAATAATCTTCTACCCTTCCTCACATTGGGTGAACACACTTCACAATCCACTCAGCGTTCAGTGATGGCAGAAATTACTCCCACGACGAGTTTTTAGAGAAGTGTAGTATGACAGACGAGGCTTACTCACAGCTGAACACTATCACGGTCACTGAGGAAGGAGTCAAGCAATTGTTGAAAGAACTAGACACTCATAAAGCCAGTGGTCCTGATGGAGTCAGCTCAAGAGTCTTAAGAGAACTCGCAGAGGAAATGGCCCCCATACTCACTGCCATCTTTCAGTCATCCCTCAGTACTGGTCAAGTTCCATCTGACTGGGAGGGATGCACTCGTCTACCATCTACATGAAGGGGGAGCATTACGACCCAGCAAATTACAGGCCTGTCTCCTTGACCTGCATCTCTTGTAAGCTGCTGGAGCACACCATCGTGAGCTCTGTGATGGAGCATCTAGAGTGGAGCGACATCCTTTATGCCAAGCAGCACGGGTTCAGGAGACAGCGATCCTGTGAGACCCAGCTCCTGGAGTTTATTGACGAGTTGGTAGACAGCATGGAAGAGGGACGACAGACTGGCATCCTTGTCATGGGATTTCGCTAAAGCATTTGACAAGGTAAATCACAGTCTCCTCTTACACAAGCTTCACCACTACGGCATCGGGAGTGAGGTCAAGCGCTGGATCAAGGGATTTCTGTCAAACCGACGTCAAGCAGTTGTGGTGGAGGGAGCCCAATCAGAATATGTCAGTGTGAAGTCAGGTGTACCACAAGGATCAGTTTTGGGGACCTTGCTTGTTCCTGGTATACATTAATGATCTCCCTGAGAGCCTGTCTTCACCTTGTAGGCTGTTCGCTGACGACACTGCAGCCTATAGAGTAGTCACATCCCAGCGAGACCAAGACCAGCTACAAGAGGACCTCCATCGCCCTGGAGAATGGGAGAAGAGCTGGGACATGGTTTTTCACCCAGGGAAGTGTACTGTTCTTCCTGTGACCAGAAGTCGGCGACCCCTTCACTACCAGTACAAGCTGCATGGACACACACTTGACACTGTGTCATCAGTCAAGTATCTCGGCGTCACCATTGAGAAGAGCATCAGCTGGGATTCTCACATTGATGCCATCACTTTTAGGAGCAAGCAGGATGTTGGGATTTCTTCGTTGAAACTTGAAAGCTGCCACCACAGAGCTGAGAGAGAGGGCTTACCTGACATTTGTCAGGCCCCTTTTGGAATATGCCAGCTGTGTGTGGGACCCCCATACACAGAGAGAATGTGGACAGAATAGAAGCTATACAGAGAAGGGCGGCTCGCTTTGTACTGGACCGCTACCACAACACCTCAAGTGTAAATAACATGGTTTCTCTCGACTGGGATGGCCCTCCCTTCAGTGACGCCGGCAGATGGCGCGTCTGACAATGCTGTATAAAATCCGAAATAACATGGTCGCAGTCAGCCACAGCAAACTTCATCCAGCTCCTGTCCGCCAGAGAAGAGGACATGATCAGCAGCACTCTGCCATCCAGTGCCGCACACAGTATCGGCAGAACTCATTCTTTGCTAGAACAGTAGGAGACTGGAATGAGTTGCCACCAGAGTCTGTGATCGCCCCCGCTCTTGACACCTTCCTGTCCAGGGTGCAACTGCTGCTCTGATTTTTTTTTTCCTTCTTCGCCGGGCGAGCCCAACCTAAACAGTGTCAAAAAAATCAAATTGTTGATTGTGGACACTCGAAGGAAGAAGAAGATACGGAAAACGTGGCCGTTCCTCAAACGTGGCAAGATCGAGACTTACGCGTCTTGTGAAAATTTGTGCGTGTGATTTTTCCATCGGATCTAGAGGTAGGGACGAAATAACCCGTCATGTCGCCACTGAAAGGCTCAAGAAGAACACAGCTGCAAGATTTGAAGACTGCATATCACCGTTCTCTTCAGCCTGCAAGACAGGACCTCTGAATTCACCAAAGCCATTGTAGAAGTTTACATAGTGTAAATAAAGGTAAGCTTTCACTTTAATGTTGATGTGGTTGTGATATGTGCTACCGCTGCATGTGTTCCTAGAAATCAGTCTGTGTTCCTGTTTTGAAAAAGTATGTCCCTGAAAGAGGCGGAAGGGGGTAGACAGCCCGGCACACACATATACAATGATGATAATGTTACAGCCAATGTTAGGTATGCACTCAAGGTCTGACCAGCGCGTTGGGCTGATGCGTAGGTCAGACATCTGCTAAGTCGTAATCAATTCATTGTTCCATCAGCTTTAAATCATGAACAGCGTGGTCTCAAAACTTAGCGGATGTGGGTGTAACGTATATGGACTAGTCCTCACGCAGTGACAGCTCCTTGATGACACTGACACTGGAACTGTTCCACCCAGACGATGCTGTGTACATGGAGGAGGAGGAGCGGCTGGCAGCCTACGTGCTCAAGGACTCGGCAAACTGTATGTGGGCAGCTACAAGAATTGGGCCGCCAGGCCCTGGAGCTTCGGGCAGGTGGGTCCGTTGCGCACGTGCAGGTCAGAGGGCAGTTGTCAGCCATGCTGACTATGGGGGTCTGGACATTCTGTTGTGAGCTCTCTCTCCCTCTCTGTCTGTCTATCTCTCTCTCTCTGTGCGTGTGTGTGTGTGTGTGTGTGTGTGTGTGTGTGTGTGTGTGTGTGTGTGTGTGTGTGTGTGTTTTGCGCGTGCACGGGCGCGTGCGTGCTTCTTCTTCAACCTTAAAAACAGCCCAATTCTATATAAAGCAGCTGAAACAATGGTGAAAAAGAATATGGAGAAAGGGTTAAATTTTTTTTGCGCAGTAATTTAATTTAAACATCTTAGTAGACTTTGTCTTACAATTATTTTAAGTTTGACATTTTTAAAACATATTTATTCAAACTGAAATTACATGACATAATAAAGTACAATAAGAAAAGTGATATTTCTCATTATATAAAAAAAAGCTGTCAAAGAAGTCTAAATAAGAATTTTGAAGAGAACCATAGAAAACGAAGCCAAGAGAACAACAGTAACAACAACAACAACAACACAAACAACAACAACGACGACAACAACAAGAAGAAGAAACAACACACACACACAAAACACACACACACACACACACACACACACACACACACACACACACACACACACACACACACGTAAGACCAAATAATAAAGCCATGCATACAGATACACGGACAGACAGACGGACGGACAGACAGACAGGCAGACAGAATGTCGACAAATAAATGAAAAACTTTGATACGACTGTTAGCACGTGATACCTGTGAGATAGCTAGGCTGTGTGTTGTGCTCCGCACAGTTCTCGGGCCAAGTTCTGGACTGCTCCATGTATCTGCTGGACGCCACGGAGATGAACTGGAGCTACCGTGGAAACCCCGTCCACATCGCCAGGAGGCTCTCAGCCATGGTAAGGGGTCCTCGTACCAGCAGCAGCATTCTTGACATCCAGTACCAACACAAGACTTCCACAGTCGTAGAGAGAGAGAGAGAGAGAGAGAGAGAGAGAGAGAGAGAGAGAGAGAGAGAGAGAGAGAGAGAGATGTTTGATTCATATTTAGGCCATAGCCCCTTATGAAGGGGAGTTACTGGACAATCATGTCACACACAAAGTTGTCTATACCAATTATGAAGTCAGAATAGTATTTTACGAGGTAGCAGTCTCACGCAACTGAAACGCTTGGAACAAGAATATTGACAGATTTCTAATGGTTGTTT
>JADBJO010002252.1:41321-66321 GCA_016801955.1 Conus betulinus
ACGGGACAATCATTTCACACAAAGTTGTCTATACCAATTATGAAGTCAGAATATTATTTTACGAGGTAGCAGTCTCACGCAACTGAAACGCTTGGAACAAGAATCTTTGACAGATTTCTAATGGTTGTTTCACATATGCATGCCAGAAGTAAAGTCTGTCGAAACAGGCTTGGAAGCTATAAAACTTTGCAGGAATTGAGCTCATCCTCTCTACTGAGAGAGAGAGAGAGAGAGAGAGAGAGAGAGAGAGAGAGAGAGGGAGAGAGAGTTGGACAAGATTTAAATGAATGCAAGCTCACGCTTTCCCTTCCACTCTCTCTCTCTCTCTCTCTCTCTCTCTCTCTCTCTCTCTCTCTCTGTGTGTGTTTCTCTGTCTGTCTGTCTGTCGTTCGGTCGGTCGGTCTCTCTCTCTCTCTATTCTCTCTCTTCTCTCTCTCTCTCTCTCTCTCTCTCTCTCTCTCTCTCCTTCAATATGTAAAGCTATAAATGACCTTCCACCTGACCTTAAATGCCATCGAAGCTCAGAATCCCACAGAGGAAAACTGTAGACACATTTTGTGCACTCTCACTAGTTATGCAGATGTGCAGTATAATTCATATTACCGGTGCCCATCCACGTGTATGTTATTCATTGCTACATCCTCACCAAAATACCGTTACCTACTTTTCTAAGTGATCGTTGCTGTTTACAGGTACTGTTTTCAAAATAATTTTGACATTGTAAATGATCGTGCCATCGAAGCTCAGAATCCCACAGAGGAAAACTGTAGACACATTTTGTGCACTCCCACTAGTTATGCAGATGTGCAGTATAATTCATATTACCGGTGCCCATCCACGTGTATGTTATTCATTGCTACATCCTCACCAAAATACCGTTACCTACTTTTCTAAGTGATCGTTGCGGTTTACAGGTACTGTTTCAAAATAATTTGACATTGTAAATGATCGTACACGTTGTGTGCATGGCAATGTCAGTATATGAAAGATTTATAATGTACTCATGCAGTGTATATGTGTGTGAGCCAGCGTGCTGCTCATATAATCATATATCTTTTTTCAGGGGTAGGGGTGGTGGAGATGGTGGCATGGATATTGTGTTCTTTTGTAGTAGTAGTAGTAGTAGTAGTAGAAGTAGTAGAAGTAGTAGTAGTAGTAGTAGTAGTAGTAGTAGCAGCAGCAGCAGCAGCAGCAGCAGCAGCAGTAGTAGTGGTAGTGGTGGTAGTAGTAGTACTAGTAGTAGTTGTTGTTGTAATAGTTGTCTTCTTTTTTTTTTTTTTTTTGGCTTTCTGTTTTTCTTTCTTTCTTTCTTTCTTTTCTTTTCTGTTCTTTTTTGTTCTGTTCTTTCTCTTTCATAATATTGACACATGCTCTCTCTCTCTCTCTCTCTCTCTCTCTCTCTCTCTCTCTCTCTCTCTCTCTCTCTCTCGCTCTCTCTCTCTTTCTCTCTCTCTGTTTCAGCCCTTAACAACAACATTATCTCCTTTTCTCTACTGCCGTGAAAACCTGTCTCACTTTATGAACAAGAATGCGGAATATGACTACATGCTGGTCTACTTGAACATGACTGCCTGGTGAACAAAGTCCATTCCTCCTCAGGCTATGCTGATGTTACAAATCTGGTGACAGATGCTTCTATATCCGCTTTTCCGTCTGTCTGTCTGCCAGACTCTGTCTGTCTGTCTGTCTGTGTCTGTCTGTTTGTCTCTCTGTCTGTGTCTGTCTCTCTGTCTGTCCGTCCGTCTGTCGGTCCGTCTGTCGGTCTTTTTGTCTGTCTGTTTGTCAGTCTCTCTCTCTCTCTCACTCTCTCTCTCTCTCTCTCTCTCTCTCTCTCTCTCTCTCTCTCTCTCTCTCTCTCTCTCTCCTACTCCTTTCTCTTTTTATCTGTATTATCCACACACACACACACACACACACACACACACACACACACACACACGCACGCACGCACGCACGCACGCACGCACGTACGCACGCAAGCACGCACACACACAAACAAACAAACAAGAGTTAGACCAATTAAACGAGCAAATGTCAGACCAGTTAAACAGCATTATAAAGAAAAAAAAAAACCCAGCAAGGATGAGGCCAATTAAACGAGCAAGTATGGGCCCTAGTTTTAACCAGCAATAGATATGCCAATTGATAAACCACCGCTTGTGGACAGGTGAACTCCAACGACGACAACGGGGTAATCGTGGGCAACTGGAGCGGAAATTACGCCGGGGGGAAGTCTCCCATATCCTGGACCGGAAGTGCCCCCATCTTGGAGCAATACTACAGAGAAAAAAACGACCGGTCAAGTTCGGCCAGTGCTGGGTCTACTCTGGAGTCCTCGCCACAGGTATTGGACACTTCCTCCTCCTCCTCCTCCTCCTCCTTCTCTTCTTCTTTTTCTTCTCTTTCTTCTTCTTGCTCTTGCTCTTGTTCTTCTTGTTCTTCCTCTTCTTCTTCATCTTCATCATCTTCATCATCATCATCATCATCATCATCATCATCATCATCATCTTTCTTCATCCTCATCTTCTTCTTCTTCTTCTTCTTCTTCTTCTTTCTCCTCCTCCTCCTCCTCCTCCTTGTCCACCCTTCCCGCCTCCTCCTTTTTCTTCTTCTTCTTCTTCTTCTTCTTGTCCACCTTTTTCCCTCCTGCTTTTTCTCTTCTTCTTCTTCTCTTCTCCTTCTCCTCCTCCTCCTCCTCCTCCTCCTTGTTCTTCTTCTTCTCTTTTACTTCTTTTCTTTCAAGTTCCGGGCAATTCCCATCGAACCGTGATTCAGTGCCGTAAACAACCGAGTGGTTGCTGTATTTTGTTCTCAGTGGAAACAAAAAACAAAAACTGTCAGCTCTCGTAAATCACTCGAATCGCTCAATAACATAATTATCCAGAAAGAAGCGAACTGCAAGTAAATGACAGTTCACAGAAATGCGAGTTCGGCGATTGAAACCAATCTGCTGACCGTGGGAATTCCTGTCATTCTGCCTACCAATCAGAGAATGGCACTATGTATGAGTTCCGGGGGTGGGTGTGGGTGTGGGTGGGGGGGGGCTAGCAGCGGTTCAGTATTCCAAAAAAATATCCTTCCTGATTTCAGATATCTCACCTTCTTTGGGTGGAAGATGAAACCGCTTTTCACACGGAAAGAAGATGTATCTGAGACTTTAGTAGTATGATAAGCATCGTCTGTTTGTAAATCTCTGTCTCTTTTGTGCACATCTAACACGGTATGTGTTGGACTGCATGATTCGCCAAATTCTAACTTTCCTGCTGATTGGTGCCTGGCAGGATCGCGATTCACCTATTGGCCGAGACTCGCATAACGTTGTCTACAAAACTTTCCAATGGAACATTTGCTAAGGAGATGATGTTTTGACGATTACTTCATTTTTTCCCCCCCCCCTCCCCCCCCCCCCTCCCTCTCTTTGCAGTTGTTGCTGTTGTTGTTGGTAAGCACTTTTTCTTTTGTTTTCTGTAGCGCTGCTTTTTTTGTTCGCTTTCAGATATATTATTGAGAGGGGAACAGAGCCGAGGGTAAAGGTGGGCTGGGTAGACGAGGGTGGGGATGGGGCGTTGATAGATGTTATTGTTATAGGCCAGCCCGAGCACAAGATGCCGGCACGGCTGTCAGAGTCAAACGGACCATCGTGTCCTTGACCCTGACGGTCAAGTTACGTTAACGTTTAACGTTCTCCACCAAAGATGATGGGACAAACCATGGTGACCACCAGGGGTTTGGGGGGGGGGGGGGGGGGGGGGGGGGGGGGGGGGGGGGGGGGGGGGGGGGGGCAGGGAATGCGGGTAGGGTGGGACCTACAGACCTCCAACACGTTCAGCAAGATCAGTAATGACGGCTACTTTTGATGCAGAGCGTCAGCATCATCAGTGATGACGACATCTGTTGATGTAGAGCGTCATCAAGATCAGTGATGACGGCATCTGTTGATGGAGAGTGTCATCAAGATCACTGATGACGGCATCTGTTGATGGAGAGCGTCAGCAAGATCAGTGACGATGGCATCTGTGGATGTAGGGCGTCAGCAAGATTCCAAGTGGCAATGTCGATTCGATTGACAACTCGGTGCTTTATTACGAAGTCAAACGGGCACACTACTTAAAGGTCTCCGATTTTTTTTTTAGTTGTGCATGTACAGCTGTCTTCTGTCGGGCAGTCTTGTTTTTGTTTGAAGATCGTGACGGGTAGGGGTGTAGTTCTAGTCTTCCACGAGTAGTAGGGGTGAAAGTTCTAGTCTTCCGTAGGTAGGACACGAGGATAACCCGATATAAATGTAAGTCAGTAAGAATGAGTATGAGATCATGTGGGATCAGATCAATGGAATGTTCAGGTTGAACGTCTAGAAGCATTCATGTCGAACGTTCAGTAGCATTCAGGCTGAACGTCCTGCATTCATATTGAACGTCTAGCAGCATTCAGGTTGAACGTCTAGTAGCATTGAGGTTGAAACGTCTAGTTGAGGTTGAATGTCTAGCAGCATTCAGGTTGAATGTCTAGCAGCATTCAGGTTGAACACGTCTAGCATTCAGGTTGAATGTCTAGCAGTTGAATGTCTAGCAGGTTGAACGTCGAGCAGCATTCAGGTTGAACGTCTAGCAGCATTGAGGGTGAATGTCTAGCAGCATTCAGGTTGAACGTCTAGCAGCATTGAGGGTGAATGTCTAGCAGCATTCAGGTTGAACGTCGAGCAGCATTCAGGTTGAACGTCTAGCAGTACTGAGGTTGAATTAGCAGCATAGAGGTTGAACGTCTAGCAGCATTGAGGCTGAATGTCGCAGCAGCGTTCAGATTGAACGTCTAGCAGGTTGAACGTCAAACAGCTTTCAGGTTGAACGTCTAACAGCGTTCAGGTTGAACGTCTAGCAGCAGTCAGATTGAACGTCTAGCAACATTGAGGTTGAATGTGTAGCAGCATTCAGGTTGAACGTCTAGCAACATTGAGGTTGAACGTCAAACAGCATTCAGGCTGAACGTCTAGCAACATTGAGGTTGAACGTCTAACAGCATTCAGGTTGAACGTCTCCACCCACTGACGGTGATGCGGCAGACACATTCCAGGAGAGGAGACGGAGGGGGCCTGTCTCACACGACACGGTACCGCCAGAACGAACAACTGATTAAGATGGGTGTGGGACCCCAGGTGATTTTAACTCGTAGCGTATGACTGCCACCTGGGTGCTCTACCCGCTGAGCCAAACCGAGACACCAACTTTCCCCTCACTTTTCTCATTCTGTCCTGAGCAGTGGGTCTGGAGGGCTCAGCAGATAGATGTGCTGCGTCTGTTGTATCAGAACAGGCGCCACTGAACACCTCCGAAATGACTCGGCAGCAGTGCAGTGTCTCTCCGATGGATTGCCTCATGGACGACTTCACATTGACTGCTCCCTGTGGATTGCCGATGCAGGGGCTGTGACGGGACGATGCTGAGACCTCCTGTCACATTGTAGTCATTGTCGCTTCCTGGAGGTCACTGTATTAGAGGATTAAAAACACCTGGCTTCCTGTTACGTGTCACGTATTGTCATTGTCACGTTGGACTGGATTAGAGGATTAAAAACACCTCGCTTCCTGTCACGTGTCATTGTATTAGAGGATTAAAAACACCTCGCTTCCTGTCACGTGTCATTGTATGGGAGGATTAAAACACCGTCGCTCCTGCCACATGTCATTGTATTGGAGGTATAAATACACCTTACTTCCTGTCACGTGTCATTGTATTGGAGGATTAAATACACCTCGCTTCCTGTCACGTGTCATTGTCTGGGCTCTGTCGTGATTCAGTGTGCAGGGCTCTGGGTCTGCCGACCCGCAGCGTCACCAACTTCGAGTCGGCCCATGATCAAAATAGGGACATCATCATCGGCTTCTACTTCGACGAGAAATGGGGATTACTTGGGAAGCCCTGACTCGATCTGGTAAGTGCCTCCCCTTTGCCCCCCCTCCCCACCCCCACCCCCACCCCGCCCCACCCCTGCGCCTCTCCCTCCCTCCCTCCCACCCACCCTACTCCCATGCTCGAACTCAGAGTCAGGGTCATTGTTTACAGTCATGATATCAGAAAGCACAGGAGACCCAGTTTCATTGTTTCCCATGAAATTGAGTAAGTGATGCAAATACGAACCTTGCCGAACTTTTTGTTTTTTTAACAATAAACAAGTAGGGTAAGTCTTGCTCCATAAGAAAACATAACACTGAGTAACTTTTATTCAAGAGTGGCACAGCCTTTTAAACTTTAATAAAGTCAGACAGTTACAAAGACGAACAATCTAATAGTGGGGGAAAAACAAGCACAGGCCAACAACCCCTCCGTCATCACAGTAATGGCTTGGCAAAGATTTTAAACTCAAGGCGGGGTGGTGGGTAGGGTTGAAGATGAAGAAAATGGGAAGATAACATTAGGAAAATACATTATAAATATGAAAACTCTTCACTGGCTGCATGAGGGAACCATCGTAATCCCTCTTGAAGGCAGATCTATTTGTATTGCCTGCTCCGAGGCCTTTCGTCCGCTGCTGGATCGGAACTCATCAGGGAGACACGGCTGGTTGTGTCTGTGCTCCTGGCGTCAAACAGAGACACACCACAGTCCATAATACTGTGGTGTTCTCACCACCAAGGGTTCAAAAAAAGAATCGAGCAGCACCCCAAAGCAGCCAGAACAAAGGGTAGTAAATGAAACAAAAGTGTGAGGAGGAAAAAGTTGCTGAAAAACTAAAGACATTATGCAAACAGTATAAAATGAGGATCCACCCAAGGATGCAAGGGAGATCAAAAGACAAACACAAAGAAGGACAGAAACAATACAAATAACCTTGCGTTTATCTTTTGATCTCCCTTGCATCCTTGGGTGGATCCTCAGGCATAGGCTTAAAGATTGCCCCCTACATTTTATACTGTTTGCATAATGTCTTTAGTTTTTCAGCACTTTTTCCTCCTCACACTTTTGTTTTGTTTCATTTACTACCCTTCGCTGGCTGCTTTGGGGGATGCTGCTCGATTCTTTTTTTGAACCCTTGGTGGTGAAAAAACCACAATATTGTGACTGTGGTGTGTCTCTGTTTGACGCCAGGAGCACAGACACATCAGTTGTGTCGCCCCGATGAGTTCCGACCCAGCGGACGAAAGACCTCGAGGCAGACAATACAGATCTGCCTTCAAGAGGGATCATGATGGTTCTCTCATGCAGCCAATAGAGTTTTCATATTTGTAATATATTTTCTTAATTTCTTTTCCCATTTTCCTTCACCCTTCACCCCCTGCTTAAGTTCAAATCTTTGCCAAGTCATTACTGTGATGACGGAGGGGTTGTTGGCCTGCACTTGTTTTTTCCCCTACTATTACATTGTTCGTCTATGTATCTGTCTGACCTAATTCAATTTTAAAAGGCTGTGCCGGTCTTGAATAAAAGTTACTCTGTGTTAGTTTTTTTTTTTTTATGGGAGCAAGACTTACCCTACTTTTTTTATTAATTGTTTACTGTTCCTGCCTCATTTTATTTCAAACTTTTTGTCTTGTTTTTAATATTGATCCAAACTTAATGACACGGGTTATAAATGATTCACTAGTTGTTAGTTTTGATTTTGTTTGCTTGTTTTAAACCACGGGCCTATGGTCGAAGTACATGGCATCCACTGACTTTGAAATCGGCGGAGAGAAGATTTTTGTTTTGTTTTGTTTGAAATTTTAAAAGGAATTTTACGTAATTCCGCCGGTCAGCATGGACAAACAAATTACGCGACAAAGCACTTCGCATTTTGACCTCTTAGGTCTTTTTCAGGCAAGATAGACAATATTCAAGGACAAAGAAAACGAAAGAACGAGCAATCACTTCGTCATCTCAAATTCGTTTTCATTGTCCTCGTGCTGTTTATCTTGCCTGAAGAAGACCCAAGAGGTCGAAACGCGTCGTATTTTGTTTTGTTATATCTTTGTCCATATCATCCGGCAGAGTTTTTTAAAATCACTTTTACAATTTGTTTTAATATCTGCTTGCAGTCTTCTTTGTTTGAAACTACCTGGTTTTGTTGTTGTCGTTGTTTTGTGTAAAAGTGTTGTTGTCCGTGATGTAGAAGAAGACAGGTTGGGGGATATTGGGGGGGGGGGGGGGGGGGGGGGGGGCAGTTGAGGTGGTTTAGTGATGTTCCAAGAGAGATGAGAAGGAGTTTGGTGGGGCGGGGGGTAGAGGATGGGAGCGGGAGGAGGGAGGAATCAGGAAGGGAGGGAGTGGGGTGGAGGGTGGGGGTTGAGAAAAGAGGCAGCGCTTGAATTCTGCCTGTATTCAAACCAGCTCCACTTCAGCGCTAGCTCAGTCCTCATCAGTAGACCTCCCTCAAGACGGCTGTCTTTCTCTCCGCCGTCCGTCTGTTTGTTTGTCCCTCTGTCTATCACCACCATTAGGCAAAATCTACCGGACTGATTAAAAGAAAACCTCGTAGAAAGATGAAGCATAACCTAGCCATGAATCCACACCATTTTGATGTGAATCCCTATTCCGGATTAATTAAAGTGCGGATCCGGGATTCCAACCATCTTGACGGAAGTCTGGGTTTTCCCGAGTCCCCTTGTAGAGTTTTAGGACTTGGTTGTTGTGTCTGTTTGTTTGTTCGTTTGTTTGTTCGTTTTGTTTTTTTTTCTCCTCACAGGACGGCAAAGTCGTTGTGTTTGTTTTCAAAACCACTGTGGGACAGAAAATATAGCTGTTTCCCCACCAGTCGAGTGCCTATGAGTGGACCATACAGTGTCGTGCAATGATTTTTTTAAAATTTTTTTTTTTTGCACATTAACAAACAAATGCATGTCATCATTACGACACCGAAAGGCAAAGCAATCGCTGTAGTAACTAAGGTACAATACATCAAGAAGCATTCGTATGAGTACAATAATCTGTGGCAAAAAACATTGGAAGTGGCAAAAACATAGGAAGTGGCAAAAGTATTGGCAGTATGTACGTTACTAAACAGTGGTATATTTTATCTGTTACTTTCCGAAAGATTCTGATAGGGATGCAACTCACTTCTCACGGAATTCTGTGGATTGCATTTGCGTCGTGAAATGACTTTTTAACAATCGAACTCAACGGCTGCAGGAACTTCCACGTGTGGAACGAGGCGTGGATGGCCCCGCCTGATCTGCCGGACGGCTACGGAGGCTGGCAGGCCGTCGACTCCACACCCCAGGAGCCAAGCGATGGTCAGTGAAGGGGTCTTGTATGTTGCCATGGATTTGCTAGCACCGTGGCCTTCTTTGTCTCTTTGTCGGTCTGTCTGTCTGTGTCTCTCTTTCTTCTTCTGTCTCTGTCTCCCTCTATCTCCGTCTCTCTGTTTCTGTCTCTCTCCCCTCTCTCTCTCCTCCTACCCCTTCACCACTCACTCACTCACTCTCTCTCCTCTCTCTCTCTCTCTCTCTCTCTCCTCAAATAAGTGTGTGTGTGTGTGTGTGTGTGTGTGTGTGTGTGTGTGTGTGTGTGTGTGTGTGCCTTTGTGTGTTGTGTGTGTGTGTGTGTGTATGAGTGCACATGTGTGTGTGTGTGTGTGTGTTTGTGTGTGTGTGTGTGTGTGTGTGTGTGTGTGTGTGTGTTGACAGGAGTGATGTGCTGTGGTCCATGCCCGGTTCGCGCAATCAAGGAAGGGGAAGTGAACCTTGGGTACGATGCTCCTTTCATCTTTGCTGAGGTGAACGCTGACAAGGTCTACTGGCTCAAGCAAGCTGACGGCACTTTCAAAATGGTACACGTGGGCGCAGATGAGTAAGTGGGTCCATCTCTCTTTGTATCTAAAGACATGCGTGGGCAAACACGAGGAAGTGGGTCCATCTCTCTTTGTATCTAAAGTCACGCGTGGGCAAACACGAGGAAGTGGGTCCATCTCTCTTTGTATCTGAAGTCACGCGTGGGCAAACACGAGGAAGTGGGTCCATCTCTCTTTGTGTCTAAAGTCACGCGTGGGCAAACACGAGGAAGTGGGTCCATCTCTCTTTGTATCTAAAGTCACGCGTGGGCAAACACGAGGAAATGGGTCCATCTCTCTTTGTATCTAAAGACACGCGTGGGCAAACATGAGGAAGTGGGTCCATCTCTCTTTGTATCTAAAGACACGCGTGGGCAAACATGAGGAAGTGGGTCCAATTCTCTTTGTATCTAAAGACACGCGTGGGCAAACACGAGTAAGTGGGTCCATCTCTCTTTGTATCTAAAGACACACGTGGGCAAACACGAGGAAGTGGGTCCATCTCTCTTTGTATCTAAAGACACAAGTGGGCTAACATGAGTAAGTGGGTCCATCTCTCTGTGTGGACTGGAAGTCAAACTATTATTTAGACACTGGTTTTACAACGATCCCAAGTCAACTTTTTCTTCCTGGAATACGAACCGATTTGCCCCCACCTCCACCCCCTTTTTTTTTTTTTTTTTTTTGACTTACCCATGCTGGGGGGAAGAACCAGGAAAGTTTGTAGCAAAAGTTAGGCTCCTACACATAGTCATCAAGCACCGCTCACTGGTTTCGATTCGATATGATTCTTTCACTTCCGTGTGTGTGTGTGTGTGTGTGTGTGTGTGTTTAAAATCTGAGTGATTTTCATCGTGACATGAAGAAAACAAAAAAACAGCAACGACACCATCTCCATTACACGTGTAGTTTTGAACTGATGTCATTATATTTTTGGATAGACAATGAACTGCTAGACTATCGACGGGAAAGAACTTGATCCCGGATAAAAAACCCCCCCCCCCCCCCCCCCCCCCCCCCCCCCCCCCACCCCCCCCCCCCCCCCCCCCCCCCCCCCCCCCCCCCCCCCCCCCCCCCCCCCCCCCCCCCCCCCCCCCCCCCCCCCCCCCCCCAGGACACGAGGTTGGCGAAATGGGGGGGACAGAAAGACTCTGGAGCGAAAATGAACCGGCTGCTGCAAAAAGAGTGAATCTCGAGATCCTCCTGACCTTGGTCCGAGTCCACAGTTACAGTTTAAGCCCAAACGCTATATATTCTCTGTTACACTCAAAGCTGCACCTGGCTTTTCTCAGAAGATCAGCCAGTACTGAAACATATTCATCACACAGTCCAGCCCTTGACCCATACCTTACCTGATTCTGAGGCAGATGTCATGTCCGTTTATTTTTATTTTGCAAGCACGATCCACATAACCCATCATTTTCCTGTCGTTTGCTAGACTTTTCACTCCAAAATCCTTGTGCCCTACCAATGGCGTAGAAACACAAGGAGTCCGCAAGTCATGCATCTTTCTGCTACTTTTGCTGACATTTGGCATTGAACTAGTTTACGGTCCCCAAATTCCAGGATAAATTCTTTTTTTTTCACATTAATTTTTTTTTTCGCAGAGCCTGGGCAATTTTTATCTGTTCAAACCGTTATTACTACTTGACTTTTGCTGTAACCCCGAACTCTGACCTGTATTTGGCGAGCCACCAGAGCAGCATTTCCTTTACACAGAATTACCGTGTTGGCACGAGCGATAGAATGTGATAGCTTTTTTTTTTTTTACCGTGTTGGCACGAGCGATAGAATTGTGATTTTTTTTTTTCCTCAAGGGAGAGAACACATGTTCTGTACCTTGCAAATTACTGCCCTTAAACGACCGAGATTAGCTCTGAAGACCTGTGTTGATTTGGAAAAAGTTAGGTATCGGTGTGAAATCGATTTTTAAAAGATCTCTGCCCAAAAAATTCACTCGTGTCTTTCTAAGGTGAGGATGAACTTGAATCTTACTATATTGCCGATTAATATTTGCCACACATCGAGAAGGCAATGGCTGCGTAGCCACAGGCAAGAGAAGATGGTTTATTGACGGAAGGTAGTTCAAGACTTGAATAAAAGAGGACAGTAACCTTATGGAAAGAAGTTTCTGAATCATTCGTTAAGCTTCGTTCCGTCAGTAGATTGCCTGGGCCACACAGCCGCCGCCAGTCCAGAATGTTAAGGCAACCAACCACATTCACGTTTCTCTGGCAGAACTTTTACAGGGTTACTTCCCTTAGCTCGAACCGAGTCAAACGTCAGGTCAGCTTCAGGGACAATATTGTCCTCCACGAAAACTAGGATCGCCGCCGTCCTTTTCACGGAACGACTCTCCTCAGGATCTCTCTCTCTCTCTCTCTCTCTCTCTCTCTCTCTCTCTCTCTCTCTCTCTCTGCGTCTGTCTGCCTCTCTCTCTCTTCTCTGTCTGTCTGTCCGTATCTCTCTGCCTCTCTCTGACTCCAACTGTGTGTACGTGTGTGTGTGTGTGTGTGTGTGTGTGTGTGTGTGTGTGTGTGTGTGTGTGTGTGCGCGCGCGCGCGCGCGATTGCGTGTAGGCGCGCGTTCATTGTCTAGCACGTAGAAGACCTTAAATGGTTGAAACATGTGTCGCCTAGGTCTTCTCATGTGTTCGTCTAAAGGGAACTAAGCTAAGCCAAGGCACATAGTTACCTTCTCGTTGTTGTCCTTCATGATTGTCCATGACTGTTGCTTCAGAGATTGGCAAACTGATCAGTACACTGGCCGTGGGAGGAAGCGACCGAGAAGACCTGACCCAATGGTACAAGTACCCTGAAGGTAAAAACACCCTTTTGCTTCTGTGGTTGTTTGCCTGTCTGTGTGTACATTATCAGATTTGGGCGTTGGAGTGGAATGGGGTGAGGAGGGGGGATGTGTGTGTGTGTGTGTGTGTGTGCGCGCGCGCGTGCGCGCTTGTTGTGTCTTCATTCACAGAATTACATGTGTTGTTTTTTTTCGTGCGTCTCTGTGCTTGTGTTAAAGCCGTACATATTCCAAAGTAAAAGATAAAGAACCGAATGACATGTGGAGGTTCCAGATCAAGGTCATTGGATGACCGGAAGTGCATAGACATGTTAAGGTTCCAGGTCAAGGCCATTGGATGACCGGAAGTGCATAGAGACAGAGGTTCACACATGTGCAAGTAACTGTCGTCACAAGCTATATGAATCTTAAAAGAAAAAAAAAAGGTATGTGACAATAATGGCCACTATCTGACGTACTTCCTCTAAAATCGAGAATCTGTCCCTGTCGTAGTCAGTTTGGAGTGCTGTCCCTTTCTAACGTCAGTCATCATGGTCCATTATTCTGTTAATACCACTGATTGGAGGAGTGTGTGTGTGTGTGTGTGTGTGTGTGTGTGTGTGTGTGTGTGTGTGTGTGTGTTGTGTGCGGGCGCGCGCGCACGAGCTGTGCGTGCGCGGGGGCGGATTTGGGGGAAGGTTACAGATGTTCCGGACTACCACCACCGCTGCCCCGCTGCCCCTTTTCCTCCCTCCCCCCCCCCCCCCCCCCCCCCCCCCCCCCCCCCCCCTCCCGTCCATCGCCCAGAAAAAAAAGGGATGTGCAAAGCCGTAGTCTGTAGACACTGGTTGCTTCGCCCGAAGAGGCATATATTACAACTCATAAATGATGTTCTTGTGTAGAATTCCCCGCATCTCCCGCCCCCTCTCCCCCTCCCCCCACCCCCTCCCCTCCTGAATTCCATCCCCTGGCATTATCTGTCCCCAACTCTCGCCCCCCCCCCCCCCTCTTCGCTTCCTTCACTCTGAACCCCTTCACACCCCCCCCCCCCTCCTCCACAACTTTTTTACAAAATTTGTGCTGTAGTTCCGTCCCCCACCCCTCCCTCCCCTGACCCCCACTTTCACATTTTCGCCATTTTGTTTTACTTGTGGCCCCAACACCCCAAACTCAGAGTGGAACCCCCCTCTCCTCCTATGTAATTTCTCTTTTAACGAGAGATAATAAAGTTGTCTGAAGTCTGAAGTCCCCTCAATCAGTAGTTGACCCACCACTGGCGTATGTGTGTGTGTGTGTGTGTGTGTGTGTGTGTGTGTGTGTGTGTGCAGCGGGGAGGAAAGGGGAAAGGGAGGGGAAGAGGGATTTTGATTTAAGAAAAAAAATTGGAAATGGATGCCTATCTAAATACAAAACTCCCACCCGAATCACACTCTCAAATCACAAAATTCCAAGAAACAGTCACACACTAATTTCTTCATACATCCACCAACAATTTCATTTTCATAGACACAACGCTTCAAATATTTTCTCTCACTCTACTATGCCACACTCAGTCGCGTCATACATTCACACAAAGTTACTCCGGTGGCCCAAACTCGGACCACCGGGAACAAAATCAGAATCATCAGTCTCTTCGGAACTTGAAATCATTTCCTTCTATTTCTTGTATTCAGGTCCTCATCTCAAATTTGTTGCTTCGTGAACTCCCCACAGTCCCTGTCTTGTCGCTTCAACATAGCATTCCGTGAAAAAGTAAATAAACATTCGACCCCCCCACCTGTGCACGACGCACGCAGACACAGTGAGCTGGGCAGATCTGACTCCGCTCTCCAGCCCTCAAATCCGGTCGGCAGCACCTCGATGGTTCCAGCCAATGCACAGCCCCAAAGATATATCCCCAGACGACCAATTTACAGGTTACACGTCAGCTATTTCTAAAAAACAGCTCCACAGACGTGGGGAGGCAAACCGGACGAACGCTCTCACTAGGATCACCACCTCTTCTGGCAGCTGTAGAGATCCACAGGAACAAGGAGACACAGAACACCGTCCCTCAGATGCCTAACATCTAGAATTTAGGACCCCAGCTCAGAGAGCCAGCTCATATTTGGCTGTTACATTATAACAGCTGATCAACAAGCCTAGCTTGTAACTGTCGCCATACCGCCGTTACTACCTTGTAGTTAAGTGACGTGTTATCTTAATGATTACGTCGCTATGAAGATGCGTAATTCTAGAGCTACACTCAACATACCAAGAGATAATCCTGAACACGAGGCAACCATGAAATAAACTCGGGACAATATTTGTACAACCAGCTCTATATCTTTGGGTTACCAACTATTAATAACCACATTTATTCTGCCGTGACAATGTGTGTGTGTGTGTGTGTGTGTGTGTGTGTGTGTGTGTGTGTGTGTGAGACAGGCAGTCCAGAGGAGCGGACGGCGGTAATTAAGCAATCAGGAAGGTCAACAGAGCCGTTGTGGAGGAACCAAAGTCCAAGGTCATTTTCTTTCTTCTTTCTTTCATTCTTTTGTTTTTAACGACATTCTTTGTAAACCGATGACTAATCAATATGTGTGTATAACTTGGCTTCGCACGTGTGCGTGGGCGCGCGTGCTGGACGTGTTTGTGTGGAGTAGAGTGCCTCTGTTATGTGCACGTGACTGTTGCATACCTAAACCACGTTTTTTTGTTTGTTTTTTTTTTTTTGTTTGTTTTTTTTGTACAGCTATGAACGCCTAGGGCTTCTAAACACATCCAGCATATTGTTGTTCTTGCATCATTAGTGTCCTCTGTGATTCTGTTGCTGCTGCTGTTGTTGTTATAATGATGATGACATTAGCATCATCATCATCTCGTCATCGGTCATCTACCCATCAGCTTGCTTATATCATCGCTACGTGATTGCTACATCATCACCATCATAATCATCCGTCATAACGATACTCATCGCTGCGTAAATTGCTTCATCATCATCATCATCATCCGTGATCCCACCATCACCGTGCTTTTTTATGACTACGCAAGCCACCAGCTGAATGCCTAAATCCACCTCGAACAATTCCTGTTCCAGGACGTGGATTTCCAACTGACCTTTGACGCCAAGAACACCTTCGTTGGCGACGAGTTCAAGGTGGACTTGCACATGAAGAACCGGAGCACCAAGCTCTCGCGCACCGTGGACGGCATCTTAAGCGTGAGCACCATGTACTACACAGGCGTGGTCTCCACTGAGGTGAAGTCCTTGACCCTCCGAGACCAGGAGCTCAAGCCAGAGCAGGGTAAGTGGTAGTAGTCTTTGGGTCATCTCCGGCGTGTGGCCGTATGGCGGTCTGGAAGTGATGGAATCCCTGGGGGGCTATGATGCTAGGACGTTGACGGTGTGTTGTGTGTGTGTGTGTGTGGGGGGGGGGGGGGGGGGGGGTGCCAGAGTTATCCCTGTGAGTGTTCAAGGGAGTTGGGAAAGAAGAAAAGCAAGAACAAAATGGTCCTTTAATTTCTGTGATGGTCCTCTAATTTCTGTAGTGTAATGGAATTATATACGGCCACATTCGCCAAGGGCCAGTTTTTAACAGTATCCAGTAACAACCCTTTATTGCACAGCCCTGTAGTCAAACAAAGCATTAGATGTAGTAAGAGTCTGAACAGGTCACAAGAATTCCGATCTGTGGGACCCTGAAATCAGTACAATGGCAGCCTTCACTGCGACTAACAATGAAACTGAAAGACGGAACGATAGCGTAGCTTGTTCTGTCCGATATCTAGCCGGGTGTGGCTATGTCTGTACGCATGGAAAGGCAGGCCGCATTGTTCTCTAGGGTAGCAGTATACCTGGTCAGCTACTGGCCTGGAAACTGGCCTGCACATCTCCTGAGTTCTGCGCGAACCATGTTCTCTAGACGCCGCCATTCCCATGTCTTCTATACCCTATCATTCCCATGTCCTCTATACCCCATCATTCCCATGTCCTCTATACCCCATCATTCCCATGTCCTTTATAACCCATCATTCCCATGTCCTCCATACCCCATCATTCCCATGTCCTCTATACCCCATCATTCCCATGTCCTCTATACCCCATCATTCCCATGTCCTATATACCCTATCATTCCCATGTCCTTTATAACCCATCATTCCCATGTCCTCTATACCCCATCATTCCCATGTCTTCTATACCCTATCATTCCCATGTCCTCTATACCCTTTCATTCCCATATCCTCTATACCCCATCATTCCCATGTCCTCTATATACCTATCATCCCCATATCCTCTATACCATATCATTCCCATGTCCACTATACCCTATATCATCCCCATGTCCTCTATACCCTATCATCCCCATGTCCACTATACCCTATCATTCCCATGTCCTCTATACCCTATCATTCCCATGTCCTTTATACCCTATCATTCCCATGTCCTTTATACCCTATCATTCCGATGTCTTCTATACCCTATCATTCCCATGCCCTCTATACCCAATCATTCCCATGTCTTCTATACCCTATCATTCCCATGTCTTCTATACCCTATCATTCCCATGTCCTATATACCCTATCATTCCCATGTCCTCTATACCCTATCATTCCCATGTCCTTTATACCCTATCATTCCCATGTGTCCTCCATACCCTATCATTCCCATGTCCTCCATACCTTATCTTTCCCATGTCCTCTATACCCAATCATTCCCATGTCCTCTATACCCTATCATTCCCATGTCCTCTATACCCTATCATTCCCATGTCTTCCATACCCTATCATTCCCATGTCCTCTATATCCTATCATTTCCCATGTCCTCTATACCCAATCATTCCCATGTCCTCTATACCCTATCATTCCCATGTCCTCTATACCCTATCATTCCCATGTCCTTTATACCCTATAATTCCCATGTCCTCCATACCCTATCATTCCCATGTCCTTTATACCCTATCATTCCCATGTCCTCCATACCCTATCATTCCCATGTCTTCTATACCCTATCATTCCCATGTCCTCTATACCCTATCATTCCCATGTCCACTACACCTTATCATTCCCATGTCTTCTATGCGCTGTCAGGGCTGAACGAGGCCACGAAGAACATTTTCTGACATTACGTAATGCGTGAAAAGTTGATGACCGTGTGGTTGACATGATGGCAAGCCTTGTTGATGGAGGGGGTGGGGATGGGATGGGGGTAATGGAATCCACAGGTGCGATTGAAAAAAAAAAATAAACGTTTCATTGTTGTCTTGTTGGTCTTTCTCCGTGTCGAGCTGTTCACTCGCTTTACACGATGCTTTCAGTCATAGAATCTCATACTGCCTTGCACGTTGGCCAAACTCCAGACAAAATGTTTTCTTCTGAGGGTCACGCTCTGTTATTCTTATTTTTTCTTCTTTGCCTCAGAGAAACGTCTGAGCTTGAACGTGTCTCCGGACATCTACCTGGGTAAGCTGGAGGACTGCTGCATGATGTCTCTGTACATCATGGTCAAGGTGAAGGAGACCCTGCAAATCTTCACCAAGAAGGACAACGCACGCCTGCGCAAGCCCCACCTCGACATCAAGGTGACTGCATTGTATGGGCAAGATGTCCAGAGTAGTGAGTTAAGTAGAAAGGTATAGTACAGCTGGTCACTTCATGCGATGAACAGAAGAAGTAATAAAACGGCGTGTGAACTGTCATGCATCTGTTTGTCAGGTATATTCCATGGGTGGGGGCTCAGGTACACCTCACATGACTTGGGAACTAGGTATATTCCATGGGTGGGGGCTCAGGTACACCTAAACATGACTTGGGAACTAGACGGGAGGTTGAGGTCTGAAGACAGGCAAAAAGCTGTATGGATATAGCCACTGGCATTGTTGGTGGTGTGTGTTGTTGGTGATGGTGGTCTTGAAAGTGGTGGGAGTGTCGTACTTTAAGTAATGTATACTGATAGTAAGAAAAAGTTTTCGATTATTTTTCCAGTGCTGTTGATAGCCCAGTTAAGATTGGCGTGATGATCGTTTGCTCGTCAAACGGAAGAAAAAGTTTTTTCCTGTGTCCATTGTGAACGATGACCATCGAAGACGTGAAGTCAATCCGAAAGGGGAGCAAGGAGGAGCAGGGGAATGGAGGGGGGGGAGGGGGGGCGACTGTGGCTAGACTTACCAATTATAAGCGACCATCTGAATTACACCCTCCATTTGAAGAGAATGTATATTTCCATCTGCCCTCTTGCCATTGAAGTAGGTCGGTCGGGGTCTCCCACGTGTCTTATTCAGACCCAGGCGTCATTAGCACCAACCCATGTCAAGTTCTCTTCATCTAACACGATCCTGGAGCGCCCTGGTACAAGTTAGAATACGGGAGCTTAGGCCGTTCTTTACCCCCATGCCTTCCTGTGAAAGCCCTTTCTGCAGGGTACAGTGACATGACAGTGGAAATCCTGGGCCAGCGATGTGTGTGGCGCGTTGAGAGGCACGTAACATTGCTGACTGTGGTGTGGGGCCGAGTGCAGGGACGTGACGATCCTTCAGAGACGAGGCCTACTTTACCACACTGCGATCTATGTTCATGAGATTAGAAAGGAGGCCTTACTTTACCACATTACGATTTATGCTCATGAGAAAAGAGGAGGCTTACTTCACCACATTACGCTGTATATTCATGAGATGAGAAAAGAGGAGGCCTACTTTACCACATTGCGCTTTATGTTCATGAGATGAGAAAAGAGGAGACCTACTTTACCACATTAATCTATTTTCATGAAATATGAGGTGGCCTAGTAAGCAGAGAATAAGCTGTTGGGATAAATGACCCAACAGCAACACAAAGCTGTGCTTTCAAGCTGACGGTGTACGGTGTGGATGTTGCAGGGGCCAGACACCGCCAAGAAGGACAGGGAGTTCAAGGTGGAGGTGTCCTTCACCAACCCACTGGCCAGAACACTGACGGACTGCTACCTGGAGGTGGAGGGACCCGGAGTGACCACGGCCAAGACCTATCCCCAGGGGTAAGTGCTGGACAGTCTCCATGGACCCTTTAGCGCACGCGCACTGTAGCTGTCCAAGCGCGAACTAGCATGTCTAAAGATGTCGCTTGTAGCATCGCGGTACTGACCGCTGGAAGTAGGATGTCCTAAGATTTCACTGTGTTCATTGGTCATTTTGGATCATTCCCAGATATGGACAGGTGCCCTCTGTTCTAGAAATCCTATTTGAGACTTCATTTCAGATTATTTTCAGATTTGCACCGACATTTTTTTTATTTGTAAAAAAAGTTAGGATAGTAGCAGAGATGGCGTTTTATCATATGTTATGATGTTACTTTACACCCGTGAGGAGGAGATGCGAAAAGAGAGTGCGCGTAAAACTAAAATAACACGTAAAACCAGAACGAACAGAATCTAAGGAGGGGAGAAGGAGAAGGTGGGCCTTGTTTTGTTTGTTTTGTTTTGGGTTTTTCTCTCATCCCATTTTGACAGTTACCACTAATAATACTGATTTTGTTTTTCACTGGAGAGACGAAAAGGTCGTAACATGACTCCAGCTCTCATGAATTCATCCTGACTTGTGACTTTTTTTTTACCTGCTAGCATCTTTGCTTGGAGAAGGACAGGATATGGAGATGTTGGTTGGAGAAATGTGAACATTTGCGAGGTCTTACAAACAGTCAATGACAAGATGACAACCACAGACGTGAGTAGGGGAGAAAAGGGGATGTGGGCATGGTGATATGATTCCTATTTCTTCCTGTAAATGAAGAGAACTCTGCAATATTCATCCACGGTTAAATCGCCGTTCCTTTGGGTTAAAATCAGTATCTTGTGTTAAGTGTAGGATGCAGAATTCATGGTTGGCTCTGAACGACGTGCATGGGGGGTTGATACAGGTTACAGGCTGTGGCAGGATAAGATCAGTCTGTACATGCTAAAAGTCTTTACCCCACCAATGGATCAGAACTGGGGGAACGGTATCAAAGCTAAAAAGATAGTTTGACCTCTTGGTTTGAATGTTCGACGTTTATTCCATGATTACAGAGAGGTGCCACCAAAGGCAACCTTCTCCACCACCATCAAGCTGAAGCCGTGGAAGCTGGGCAAGAGGGAGGTAGTGGCCGTCTTCAACTCTCACCAGCTGGAAGACATCAACGGGTCTTCTGGGTGACCATCAAGGAGTAGGTCACCTGACAGCTGGTGTCAGTCTCCCACGCTTCAGAGTCTCACCAGGCTGCCTGCCGATGGGACATACATTCCAAGACTTCGCTTGATGGTGCTCAGATCAAAATGGCTTGCTTTTCTAAGAATTCTGTCCAGCTATTTTGATGATGTATACTCGTTTCTGTCCTCCTGAGTAACTTATTGGATAATGTTCGGTGCGTAAAATATTTGAACAAAAAGTGTATGAACTTACCTAAAAATGTCTACTAGGTTTTGTGTTTGCATGGCTGTCGCCTTCCTGTGTTGATACTGATTTTGAATCCAAACCACCTCAGCTTGGATCGACAGTTGCCACGTTGGTGACGATAGGTTTTTTCTTTTTCTATTCTGGGCAACCCCCACTTGGTTATGGACAATTATAACGTTGGTGATTATTTATTATTCTAGACAACCCACTCTTGGTTATGGATAGAGGCAACGTCAGTGACGATCAATTTTTCAATCTGGACAACCCTTACTTGGTTGCAAAATTTGGTTAACAAAAATGGAATGCTTCGTTTTTCTTAATGTCATTTTTTAATGCCTCTAGCTTAATTCCAAAACGGAATCAACAGATGATACTTTCCCTTTTGTTTAAAACTGAAATAGCTTCGAAGAAAAAAATGAGTCAGCTATCAGATTTTTTAAAAGTATCTACGTTCTTTTAAATGTGCTTTAAACGTTGGACATGTTCCAAGCAGAAAATAAGTAAATGATAATAAATCTTGATAAGACTTTTGAAAATAATTTTATTGTTGTGAATTCCTTCCAGAAGTCAGTTTTGTTGTCTCCAAAATCACACATCCCCAGTTTGTTTCAGTATTTTTCTCCTGATTTTCTGTTATTTATGCACATTTTACAGAAGTGTTCCGCGTCATTTAAACTCTCATGAGTTATACTGAAATTCTGGCATTGTAACATACCTGGTAGTATTTAATTCAAGGTACCTTTTTTTCTGCAGTATTAATATGCAATTGCAGGCATATTTATGTCCGTGTGTGTGTGTTGTGCGCGCGCAGTCTTTTATTTCAGCAGACGTGCATCTAACCGGGCATCAGATTTTCTTTTCCTCTCTCTCCCTCTCTCTCTCCTCTCTCTCACTCTGTCACTCTCTGTCTCTGTCTCTGTCTGTCTGTCTGTCTGTCTGTCTCTCTCTCTCTCTCTCTCTCTCTCTCTCTCTGTCTCAGTCTCTCTCTCTCCATTTTCAAACAGATGTGAAATGTTTCGAGACAACAGTTGTTGAAATTAATGGCATAATATTATTTCTGAGCACATGTATTTTGAATATTGATTCTAGGCCACTTGGCGACTGTACTGTGTATTATACTACGTATCCAGCCGAGTGCAGGTCAGTGGTTCCGTTCTCCCATCAGCGGAACCTCCCCAAACCTCATCATTCTGGGAGAAAATTCTGCTTGTGTGTGAAAGGACGTTCTGTTAAAAGATTTGTATGGCTGTGTCCAGTTTGGTGTGTTTCATTCAGCAGATTTAGTAATTGTTATCCTAGAGAACCATTTTGCCTTGGAGAATCAAGAACCTTCAAAACTTAGTCGGAAAGCCTCAAATCTTGGTTACTGGATTTGAATTTCAATTATGTGTGTGTGCGTCGGGGGGGGGGGGGGGGGGGGGGGGGGGGGGGGGGGGGGGGGGGGGGGGGGGGGGGAGGGGGGGTTGCTCGTGCGTGCGTCCGTGCGTGCGTGCGTGCGTGTGTGTGTGTGTGTGTGTGTGTGTGTGTGTGTGTGTGTGTGTGTGGAGTGTCCTTGTCTTTGCTCTTTAGAGCCTTGTGTTTTTTGTTTAATAATCATCAGACTGAGATTAACGGTTAGAGTCTAGTGTTGAATTGTCAGAGATTTACCGATTTGGGGGCATGACATGATGAAAGACGGGGACCTACTCCTCTTCTTCCGCTGCCTATAACCGTTCCTGATCTGAATCAAGCAGCTGCTTATTGCTGATGGGTAGTGCGACTCCACGAGTAGTTCCCGCTGATGATAGTCAGTTCAGCAGACAAGCCTCTACGCACTGGACTAGAGGCAGACCACTGAGATACTATGTTACTGTTTTTTCTTGTTGCTGTTTCTTTACCACTTTCTTGTTGCTGCTTCTTTGACACTTTCTTGTTGCTGCTTCTTTGACACTTCCTTGTTGCTGCTTCTTTGATACTTCCTTGTTGCTGCTTCTTTGACACTTTCTTGTTGCTTGCTTCTTTACCACTTTCTTGTTGCTGCTTCTTTGACACTTTCTTGTTGCTGCTTCTTTGACACTTCCTTGTTGCTGCTTCTTTGACACTTTCTTGTTGCTTGCTTCTTTGACACTTTCTTGTTGTTGCTTCTTCTTTGACACTTTCTTGTTGCTGCTTCTTTGACACTTCCTTGTTGCTGCTTCTTCACTTCCTTGTTGCTTCTTCTTTGACACTTTCTTGTTGCTGCTTCTCTTTGACACTTTCTTGTTGTTGCTTCTTCTTTGACAATTTCTTGTTGCTGCTTCTTTGACACTTTCTTGTCGCTGCTTCTTGAACACTACTAAGATGTTTTGTTGCTGTTTTTTTCTTGTTGCTGCTTTTTTGACAATTTCTTGTTGCTGCTTCTTTACCACTTTCTTGTTGCTGCTTCTTTGACACTTTCTTGTTGCTGCTTCTTTGACACTTTCTAGTTGCTGCTTCTTTACTACTTTCTTGTTACTGCTTCTTTACTACTTTCTTGTTACTGCTTCTTTAAGCCTTTCAATACAGTTTCACATATTAAACTGTGTATACTTCAAAGCATGAAGAAGAATAACCAATAAAAAGTCGCCCAAGACCAAATTTTTTGTGTGAGAGTGTTGAATGGTGTAGATGTTCATTATTTGATGGAACATTTTAGAAGCGATGTCAAAATCAAAGAAAATAACACTGCATTCAAAATTTGGCCTGGTGTGCGAAGGAAAGGCCTGCTTTACTATTCCCCACTCCGGAGTGACCCTCGGCCATCTTGATACTGAAAACAACAATGATACTGGACATTGTGTAACGCACATTCTAGACACTTACTTCCGCTCACATAGAATCATTCACCAAGTTCGTACTTCACACGTGCAGTGGTATTCACATAATGCACTGTCCCAAATCACACACTCGTACGTGTTCTAGATGCAATCATGCGAGAACTGAACGTGCCATTTATATTGAGGCGACGTTTTTACACTTGTCTAGGGTTTACTAAGAGAACCTGAGTGTTTTGGACAGAGAGGCGTAGTTTGTTCTGCGATGCTGGGACTTTTAAGTACTGTTTCACCTTTAGTCTACGTTTTTGATGTGGACTATCGCAGGAAACGAGTATCAGAGGAAGAGCGGAACTGAAGAGGTGTGCAGGTGTAAAATGGGTAATTCAAGAGTGATTTGGGTACAGAAGCAGGGATTACAACAAAGGAGAGATGGAAACTTTGTAGTTGGAAAGGTGTGTCAATATGAAGAACGAATATGTCGGATGTATACATTGTTCGATGGGAAATCTGAGATGGCTCAAAGTGAACTGGTGGAGAGTTTGAAATCAATCCTGTCGGAGACAGTCAGCCAGTGCAGAGAGTTCAGACGTGGAATTACGTGTTCGGATTCGGGGGACTTGAGGACCAGGTGAGCACAGATGTTTTGAATTCTTTGAAGTCTGTTGATAAGGCATCCGGGAAGGCTGGCACGAAGAGATCAGAAAAGACACAGGCGCAGATAGAAATCTCGATAGCATCAGTTAAGAAATAGTGACGAATCACTTTGTGCCAGGGTACGACAACAACAACAACACACAACGACTCCACCTTCATCATCAAGGTCTTCAGTGGCTTGTTTGAGCACCACACTGAAGTATATTGCAAAAGAGTTCTGTGTAAAACATGCAAAACGAAGGAATTAGAGCCAATCTCTCCTGTCAAACATGAACAACGAAGCAATTAAAACCAATCTCTCCTGCCCCACACCCTTTTCCTGTCCCCCAGTCCCTCCCTCCCCCTTTCCACCCGCCTCCCTCCTTTCCCCGTCACATTTCTCTGATTTATGAAGAAGTTTAGTACTCGTTCATGCCACTAAAACATTCTTATTATCTCTCTCTCCTCTCCCGTTATTGTGTGTGTGTGTGTGTGTGTGTGTGTGTGTGCAACGGGAGGCCCTCCTCACTGTCGGCACTTTCTTGGGTAGTGGACCTGCCTGCCAAGCAACGAAGCTGTTACATTTTTTTTTCGGTGGTTACATTTCTACTCTATAGACAGTGAAGACTTCCATGGTGTAGATTCCAAGCTGCTCTCCAGAGACAGAGAGAGAGAGAGACTATAGACAG
>JADBJO010002252.1:71321-98821 GCA_016801955.1 Conus betulinus
ATCTATGGGATTTCCAACGGAGTATTCTCGTCTGTCTGCTCGTATCAATCCATACGAATCGATTAACAAGTCATCTCCCTATCATTAGCAAGCAACTTCACACTGATATGTCCTCTGCCCCCTCACCACCCCCCACCCCACCCCCCTTTCACTCCTCCTCCGCCCTTGCAGTCGGCTGGCTTTCAAACTACACGAATTAAACCGAGTACAGGTAAGCGGATCTGATGCTAACCCTCACCCCTGAAACGATTTATGACAAAAGAGGAAATGTATCAGAGTCACTAGCATGATTTACTCCCAACAGAATAACTGCCACGGAGCTGGAAGACGATCACGGGACAACAGTCAGTCGCTGCTGTCCCCATTTCACACTCATCCCGACACCCTTTCTTTGTTTTTCAGACGACCCTCCTCTCCCTCTCCATCTCTTTCAGACGACCCTCCTCTCTCCCTCTCCATCTCTTTCAGACGACCCTCCTCTCCCTCTCCATCTCTTCCAGACGACCCTCCTCTCCCTCTCCATCTCTTTCAGACGACCCTCCTCTCCCTCTCCATCTCTTTCAGACGACCCTCCTCTCCCTCTCCATCTCTTTCAGACGACCCTCCTCTCCCTCTCCATCTCTTCTCTCCCGCCTTTCCTCCCACACTTTCTCCTGTCCCATCTCCCCTCCCCCCCCACCACCACCCCCAACCCCGCACACGCATAACCTCGTGAGCGAACACAAGAACAGCCTATAACTCCAAATATGTCAACAATATCAAGGTTTTTGTTTGTTTGTTTGTTTGTTTGTTTTGTCTTTTGTTTTGTCTTTTGTTTCTTTTTTGTTTTGGTTTTTGCTGTCCCATCTTCTGTGCCACTTCAGTGGCAGCGCACCCACGCCGCTCCTTCCGACACCCCGTCCACAGCCTCACCCGGCGCGCGCCGCAGCCCCGGCACTGACAATCCACAGGGAGCAGTCAAGTCAAGTTAAGAGGCAACCCCACCGGAGGAGACACTGCCGAGTCACTTCGGTGGAGTTCAGTGGTGCCTACACCACCTATTAAGCCCCCTACCGACGACAATAATTGCGTAGTCGCGGAGTCCGCGAGAGTGGCTCTCCTGCCGGAAGGCGCCACCACGTCCGTCCAACGACAGCCCCCATGGACTCGCCGATACCTGTGACCTCGACGGAATCAAACCAAGGCCACAGACGTGAGGGGACATCGAAACTGAGATCACCATGAAAGCAGGGCATGAAAAGCCACAGAATTTGAGCCTTTTTATCGATGAGAATGAGGATGATGAAGATGATGCTACGGATTTCTATTTTCGGTCTGAGATTTCATGACAGGGCTGTACTCTACGCTTACTTTCATGATATATTCCGGCATCAACAAGGCCCGAGAGATCCAGACGCCTGCAGTGTTTGTCAGAAAATTTGAGCAACTCTATTAAATGAATGAAAACTGGACTATGTGGTCCCAGCCTTCCCAGTTGAACCTGTAGCAAACACTACTCTAGATAGGAGCCGGTCGGGGCAGAAACATCCCACAAGGCTCTGATGGGAATCGAACCCACGACCTCCCAGCCGGGAGTCGGTGACTCGAACAACTTCGCCACTGCGGCTGGTAACAATATTAATAAGGTTGAACGGAAGACACTTGCCGGATACAGAACAGCACGAGATTAACAAGCACCTTCCTCCCCTCCCTCCCCTCCCTACTCCAACCCGTCCCCACCCCCACCCCTCTTCTCCTTTCCGCTCCTTTCTCTTTTTTTCGTTAAATTACTTTCAATAGCAAAACTATTTCCGTCCATTTCCGGTAGTCAGTTGCACAGAGAAGAGTGTACATCCGGTCTCTATTGTCGATTGTAATGTATGACCTCTGCAGCATGAGAATGTTTCGATTCTGAAGACGTACGCTCATCCGGTGTAGAGCGATGAGTGTTTCGAAGCCGTTTTCCTTGCGGGCAAGTCATAGGCAACGAACCCACTGCAAAATGCTTAAAGTTGGAGCCGTGGCATTCCCCTACTGATTACTCGACTGGCGCATGCAGGAAAATATCTGTCGGATCCACGGCTGGGGTTTTCGTGCCCGTTTCTCTCCGTCTTAAGTGGGGCGACCCACTCCTTAAATGGCAATGCAGTGAAGTAAATCGATCCGGAACAATGCGTCATCATGCCAAGAATCTGAAGCAAGCTGTCCAATTCTCGTCTGTTATCTAGTTATTGTCAAGCAAAGCATCGTTACTTGTATATTCTTCTACTTAATGGTTGCGTCTGTGAGAGTTGCTCCAATTTCCTGACAGACACTGCAGGTGTCTGTATCTCTCAGGCCTGGATGACGCTGGTATATATAACTAAAGAAAGCGTTGAGTACAGCCCTATCATGAAGTCTCGGACCGGATATGGAAATCCGTGGCATCATCATCCTCATCATCCTCATTTTCATCGATCGGCATAAAAAAATGTCCTGAGTTTTACGCCACCAGAATCTCCAACGACGACATTCTACACGGAAGGAGGCCATAAAAATCGTTGTCTGGAACAGCTGTGACATGAAAAACATGGAATCGGGGCTTCAGGATAGAATGGATGACTGAGAGCGCACAGCAGATCTCCCACATAATCATTCAGAAAATCATTCAGACAGCATCGGGGGAAGTGATGTAAGACCGGGTGTAGTATTCTATTCCGTGTCATCAGACGATGGATTCTGACTGAACTCACACAACCTCATGTGACAGCAGGGTGGAGCAGTCTCACATCTACAAGACTGGGAAGCATGCCAGTCTAGCCAGCTCTACGGAATCCGCCTTCCAAGCCAAAGTCCTCGCCATCGTAGCTGGGGTGAGAGAGTCTGTGCAGTTACCAGCTCATGATCTCAGGAAACAGCTCGGGATTTCTGGCAAGAAGACCAGAACCATGAAGGCATTGGCACAGGCAGCTGAAGAGGGTTCCAGCTGGATCTGGTCGAGGAGAAATAAAAAGTAAACTTTACAAGGCATTAATTTCCCAACTAAGAACAAGTGTCCCATACATATATGGGTAAGACATACGTCTCTCTCTCAAAAAAAAAAAAAATAATAATAAAAAGGCAACGTCTTGAGACGCCCGCCCACCCAGAAATTGCTGGTTCGAATCCTGGCAGTGCCAGGGGGAAAAAAATCTAGCAGCGGGAGAGCGTCTAGGAGTCATGACCTTGAAGCAGCCCGATTCCTGGGTGCGGAACAAGTTGAAGGTTGAAACTTTTGTCTGAGGAGGTGTTCTTCCTGGAGACCTTCGGCTGTCAAGGTCTCACTGTAGTGTCTCCCCACCACACAGACCACAGCGCTGTACACCAGACAATGTATCCAACAGAAACAAACCCAAGATATACCCGCCCACCTCCTCCTGTACCCCTTCCCCCATACCATACACACAAAAGAGTGAGAGAAGGAAAGGCGAATGGATGAGAGAGAGAGAGAGAGAGAGAGAGAGAGAGAGAGAGAGAGAGAGAGAGAGAGAGAAGAGAGAGAGAGAGAGAGAGAGAGAACGAATCTTTTTGAATGAGGGAAAAGAATAAGCACGAGACAGACTTTTTTTTTTTTTTTACATCTTGCCCTAAACGAGGAACAAATAACTTCTAAAGTGAATGAATTATTTAAATAATGAAAGGAACACTAAACTGTGTGTGCGTATCTGTGCGAGCGTGCGCGCGCGCGCGAGCGCGCGCGCGCGCGAGCGTGTGTGTGTGTGTGAGAGAGAGAGAGAGAGAGAGAGAGAGAGAGAGAGAGAGAGAGAGACAGACAGACAGACAGACAGAGACTGAGGGGCAGAGACTGAGAAACAGAGATGACTTTAGGAAACAAACAATGGCACAGCTGTTAACATTTCTGGTCACTGTCAACCCACGTTCAGGAGGACATTTTAAAGGTCCATCTCCATGTTTCAGCATTCTGGTGATTCAAGGTTCAGTGCCACGAGCAGACTGTGTAACAAGCAGCCCAGAACATCAACAGGAGCAGTGTTCACCCGGCTTTGTTCGTGCAGTTCGTGCAGCAGGCCTAAATGCTGCGAACATCGTCTACTCCTGCACGCAGACCTAGCGAAGGCCATGCAAGGAATGACTCCCCCCCCCCCCCCCCCCCCCCCCCCCCCCCCCCCCCCCCCCCCTGGCTGACACACTCCGTTCTTTCATTAGCGTGACCTGCGGGAAGAAACGCTGAATTGGACATTTTCTTGTTTGGTGCAGCCCTGCGACGCCGCCACACCACGGCGGCAACTCCCGCAGCCCACGCGCACGCGCACTCTCAGGCAGGCGGGCGGCGCGCTCACACTGGTCGAAAACAGCAGACGACCGGCTTGACTGCACCGGGTTTCGGACGGGCGGAGAGCTGAACTCTGCGGTTGGCTGCGTGTGTGTGACAACGGAGAAAGCGAGAGACTGGTCCAGGTATGTTGACTATGTTATTGTCTCTCCTCGCATTCATATAGGACTCGTTTTCTTAAGGATATTTGGGGTTATGGGCGGGTTTTACATGGTGGGCTACTAGTAGTGTTGTTCAATTGTCTGCTGCAGCCTTTTTTTTTTTTTTTTTTTTTTTCAAGCTGCAGTTGTGATTCTACAATTAGACGAGATGAGAAAGTGTGCGAACGCAAGCGCGTACTTGGCAACCTTTATGTTGAATGTGTATGATATGTGTGTACGCGCGCGTGTTTGTGCATGTTTGGATACATGCATCATTGCATGCAAATCACATGTGCAGTGCATGTGTGAATACAGAAACCGAATTTTAAGTTGAAATACCTGCACATGATGGCGCCATAGTATGAAAATTGAGCAAGATAACATGGCATAAACACATAAAAAAGATTTCTGTTCAGTTTGATTTTGGGAAGAAACTGCCAAAGTAATCAATGTTGACTAGTTTATTTTGGAGGTTGATTTAACAAAAGTAAAGCGACAAGTTAAGAAAGCCAAAACCTCCGTCCCCCCCCCCCCCCCCCCCCCCCCCCCCCCCCCCCCCCCCCCCCCCCCCCCCCCCCCCCCCCAAAAAACAAAAAAATCTGAAAACGGTTATTTTGGTATGCATCTCTTCCCCTCCCAACTCTCCTCCCCCCCCACTCCTCCACCTCCCCCCCCCCCCCTTTGCCACACATACACATGCGCACATGCACGCGCTCGCGCGCGCGCCTTCCCCCCACCCACATGAATTTGCACTTATTTTTTATGGTGAATGGAGGTACAGATTGCCAGATGTGTGCTGTGCGTTTATGTTCCATACTGTCGGTTCCTTGAATGTGAACGAATGTTGCAAAGTGCTGGTGTTGGTCACACGTAGCTCAGTTTATTGTACAGTATATTGTATTGCCATGTTTTCAATTGATCTACATTCCTTTGTATTGCTCATCGCGCGTCTTTTCATGATAGTGTGTGTGTGTGTGTGTGTGTGTGTGTGTGTGTGAGGTCAAGGTATGACGTACAGGTATTTTTCAGCGCCAGAGAGTTTTCGAAATGCCCGTTTTTAGATCAGCGCTTTGAAATGATTGGAAAGGAGACGCCCCCGATCGATCGACTATTATAAACGGGCATAACAACGTACAGCTCATTCCTTCCCCATGTGCGTTGCGCTCCAGTGCCGACTTTGAACAGCTTCTGACCACAGTTGACTAAGGCCATGGTCATATCCCGCGAGGATTTCATTAAGCTTCCATTGTGGACGCGGAATAATAAGAGCGCGGTTTTTCTACAAAGGTCGTGCTTTTTTTCGCCGGAGCACAGAAGACTTCTTCGTGTTCGGTAGAACCGGCGCGGTCCATTCGCCGGAAGAATGAATGCCTAAACAGTATCAACGTTCCAACCTGTGCGCAGTTAGTAGCAGGCACACCAACGGTGTAAAGGAAAGGAATTGCATTTCGGGTTCTTGCTCGGGCGTGACAAAGATAGGAAAACGGTTCGTCAATATTGCATGAACAGACTCACTGCCACCAGTATGATATCGAGGTCTTTGGAAATCTTTAAGTATCAGCACGCATCCTGTGACATTTTCATGGCTGTTTCTGTTTCCGTCATGGAAAAGTTTCCGTTCACACCCCCCTCCCTGCCCATGCAAACAAGGTATAGATTTCAGCTATCGGGGACAGAGTGGTGGTGAAAAGTACTGAGAACGCTCTAACCTGGCCGGGGAACAGATAGTGCCATCAAATCTTAAGCTTATTTCAATTTTTTTTTTAACAAAAACCAAGCTCTTATACAGGAGAGGGTATGAAAGGATTTTTTTCCCACTTGCTGTAAAATAAAATCATAGACGGAAAAATGTACGACCGTTTTAGTACCAACAGCATGGGCTCTGGAACTCGGAATAGTACTACTAAGAAGTACTATACGTATATATATGGAAAAAATATTAATGAAAAATAATAATAATAAGAAAAAGAATCATTATTAATGTATATCATATCACTATTATTATTATCGTTGAGTGTAATTTGAAAAAATATGCTAAAGGCAACCTCGGTGCTTTACAGTCTATGCCATAAAACATAAAAGCATCAGTGAAGGAAAATCATAAATACAAAGAAAACGGTACTTGTACAAAGCGAAAAATGCAAGTGTGTCTATCGGGGGGGGGGGGGGGGGGGGGAGCAGCAACAGACGCAGCAGCAGCAGCACAGAGAACAACCATGTCATACCCTGTTCCCTCTGTTCTGAAAACGGATACAAGAAAAAAGTAAAGTGTAATGACATGTTCGAAGAAAAGTGATCTAACAGCCGTAGGACCGTTCCTCAAAAACAATACTAATACACTTGATGAAAAGAGTAAAGCCCGGTTATACGAGTTGTCAGGATGCCCGGTTGGTTTGGGTGACTAGTGCCAGTGTCTCGTGTACCAGTTTACATGTTCCATGAAATGTGCGAGTGGCCGGTTAGAACGTCCCGACTTTTTTCTTCCGGTCCCTGCCCCCCACCCCCCACCCCACTTTGCCTGCCTGTCTCTGCCTCTCTCTCTCTCTCTCTGTCAGCCGGCTACTGAAAAAGGCACTAACCACTGAAGAGGGTACTGATGTTATGCCGGTGTGGTATTGAGATTGAGCGTTATTTTATGTATTTATTTATTTTTACCTGAGCGCTTAGTTGGGAAAAAAAAAAATTAGAAACGTCCCGCTTCAACCACACCTGCCTGCACATGGTCTGAAAAAAGGATGCGGGGGAGGGACGGGGGCGTGTGATGAAAAGCTTGTAAACGGTGTGTGTTTCAATGTCAGGTGACGACAGGTGGAAACTGAAAAAGAAAATGAAGGAATTTAAAGTAAATCCGCCAGTCAACAGGGACAAAACTCCAAAACGAACAAAATCAATGGCAAGACTGTAAACTGGTTAAGCTTGTTCCCAATGCGAAATGACATTGGGGTGGTGGGGGGGGGTGGGGGGGGGGGGTTGAGGAGGGGGGGAGGTTGACAGTCCTATCCCACAGGGGTCAGTAGGTTTCTGTGGTTCTAAAGGGCCCCGTAAAAGTCGGCCGTGAAGGAGGATCATCTCACCGATCGGAAGGCGTAGAGTGAGGACGGATGGCCCCCCGCCCCGCACTCCCCGCCCCCACACCGTTTAAACCCATTGCCATCCCAGTCCGCAAGCCCGTGACTCGCAGGCCTGACAGGCTTCACGCCACAATTGGGAATTTGCTCAAAATCACCATATATAATATAGCACATGGTAGCGTTTTGAGGCCTACGAGAAGTTTGAGCCAGCATTTATAATGTTAAACTGATAATTGATAATAATGATTAAAAAAAAAAAAAAAAAAAAAAAAAAACCTCCCCACCAATTCTCCTGTTTTTAGAGGAATTTCCACCGACATCACATACAGTCATGAAATACACGAGCAACCCCTTAGTTGACGTCACATTTCGGGCCTTTGCACTCACCTGTGGTTCTGTCTTTACGCCAGCTGGAAGCCCCCAAATAGTCTCCGTCCCTTTATTTGAATCTGTCCGCTTGGAACCACCTGTTGTGTGCCCATGATGGCCATGTGAAAGAAAGTGGGGAAGAATCAACTTTCGGACACACACACAAAAAAAAAATTCTCAAAAGAATCCTAATTTCGCCAGGCTATAAATGCTCGACTGCTTTAGCAAGGCCTTGGCGCATACATTTTTGGTGCTGGCGTTTCACGTCCCATTGTGGCCCCATTTGAGGTTTATAGAGTCGTGAAAACCGTCAGCCCGGACAAACTGCGGGTGAAGGTGTCGCTGCAGGGTGTGTCTGTCGTACACACGTTTCAGGAGAATTCTTATGATAATGTATGTCTAGTAATGTATGTCTAGTAATGTATGTCTAGATCGCGGCGTCTCCGCTGTGAAAACATTCTCACAAATGCTGTCCACTGGCTTGGCTTTGCCTGTCCGGGCTCTGGGCGTCTCGGTCTGTCTGCTCGAGACGATGGATACGTGTGTGTGTGTGTGTGTGGGGGGGGGGGGGGGGGGGGGGGGGGGCGTGCGTGTGTATGTACGCATGTGTGTGTGTGTGTGTGTGTGTGTGCGCGCGCGCGTGCGTGCGTGTGTGTGTGTGTATGTTCCCCCCTGTCTTGACCGCCCGTCTGTCGGAGGCTCTCTCACACACTCCATCTCTACTCCCTGTTTCCGCCCCCCCCCCCCCCCCCCCCCCCCCCCCCCCCCCCCAGCGTTTTTCTCCAAGTGTTGCTCTTTCCGTCATGTGTGCGTGTGAGTGTTTTATATATATATATATATATATATATATATATATATGGGCGTGTGTGTTCACGTGACAACCTGTTTGTTTAGAACGTTGCGCTGCATGTAACATCCCGTTGATGTGAGAGCAAATCGATGATCTGTTTTGCTTCGTTTGGCTAGAAAACGAATGAAACACGGATTACACACACACTGACTGACTGAAATCATTTGTCAGATTAACTCAAGGTTTTACTGACAACACACACACACACACACACACACACACACACACACACACACACACACACACACACACACACACACGCGCGCGCGCGCGAGTACACAAGTATGTACGCAAGCTTGTATGCGGGGACACACACACGAACGTACACGCGCACATATAGACGCACACATGCGAGCACACGTGTTTCGTGCGCGCTTGCGCACACACACGCATAAATATGCACACATTCATTTACGTAAGTTGATTGGCTTATGCATTACTTTACGCACACGCACGCGCGCGCGCGCGCGCACACACACACACACACACACACACACAGGTGTACACATAGGTCACAGACGCACGCAGACATGAGCGCTCGCATGCGTACACTATTGAGAAAAAGAAGTGTCGACTCAGGGATGTTCCTGTGCTGTATAAAACCCATTGACATGCATATGTCAGTGAGACAGGGGAGAGGGGGGAAGAAGATAGGAGAGGGAAGGGGGTGGGGAGAAAGGGAGACCTTTCGCAAGTGGCAACACCGCGACCCTAATTGTCACGGGGAACTGCTTCGTCCTATCGTGACCTATCTGCGCGCGCACTTCGTGTGTGTGTGTGTGTGTGTACGTGTGTGTGTGTGAGTGTGTGTGTGTGTGTGTGTGTGTGTGTGTGTGTGTGCGCGCGCGCGCGCGTGTGTGTGTATGTGCGTGTGTGTGCGTGCATGGCATTGGCGAGGCTAAGAAGGGCCCGGCCTGGTGCCTGCACTGGCATTTGGCATTGTTATCGTGTAGAGTGCTCGGTGCCCCACATCCCGTAAGTCCCGTGCACTCTTAATTACTTAACTGGAACGCGAGCGTGCTTCATGGAAGAATGCCGCCAGGGAGAGCGAGAGAGGAGAGGGAGGGGGAGAGGAGAGGGGGTGGGGGTGGAGGGTAAGAAATGCCTCGTGGAAAAAGACTGGAAAGAACTGCGCAAAAGTAAAAATGCATCGTATGTGTCTTGCTTTGCGCGCATGCGCGCGCACACACACATGCGCACGCACGCTTATACACAACACACATAGCACGCACGCACAGACACACGCACAGAGAGAGAGAGAGAGAGAGCGAGCGAGTTTGCGTATTTGCTTCATTAATTCAAGTTAATGCTTTAAACCTACACATCCAGTGCAGCGATGCTTTGCTGCTTTATGAAGATGAATCAGAAAATTAAAATGACATTGTGCGCACACAGATCAAAGAGAAAGACGACAGGGAGACTTGGGAAGACTGGGACGATGTAGTTTCATCCACTTAATGGGTTCCTTTCTGATTGTGGCTTAGATTCACTGACCGACACTGCAGGTATCTATATCTCGGGCCTGGTTGATGCAGTGATGTATTATCAAAGTGTCGAGCTACAGCCCTGTCACGCAGTCTTGGACGAGAATGGAAATCCATAGCAGCTTCATCCACGTCGATCAGCATTGTCTCAAGTTCTGGGGCCCTCCATGCCTTACTCTCAGGGAGGGAGAGGTCGCTCACGCCGGCTTCGCGACTAAGCAACTGTTGTCAGTCACGGGACGTAGTAGGTGGTGCCCTGCGTATGTTGGATCACTGAACACCAACAGAAGTGACTCGGCAGCAGCGCTATCTCCTCTGGTGGTTGCCTCGTGGCGACTTGACATTGACTGCTCCCTGTGGATTGCCGGTGTAGCAGGGCAGGCTGTGGACATGGGGATAGGGATTAGCAGCTTGGGTTCAGTGCCACCCGGGTGACACAGACGATGGGTCAGTCACCCCCCCCCCCCCCAAAAAAAAAAAAAAAAAAAAAGTGTGTGTGTTCCGTCGTCTGTTTTCAGAATGACTTCATCACATGAAATTACGCGACGATAAATTCTCCCAAGCTGGCTCAGCTCTGTGTGTGTCCCCTCCCCCCCCCCCCCCCCCCCTCTCTCTCTCTCTCTCTCTCTCTCTCTCTCTCTCTCTCTCTCTCTCTCATGGTCATAGTATGTTACGGGCCGTGAAGAATTGAAGCAGTACAGTAAATTCCTCTGTCACTCTTTCTCTCACACTCATTGTGTGCGCATACCACATGCACATGCACGTCTTTTACAGAAACACCAGTCACCCCTCCCCTCACGCCTTTTCGCTCCGCCCCTTTCCGATCCGATCGGAAACAAGCCTTTTACATCACCCCCCCCCACCCACCCCCACCCCTAGTTGACGGTTGCTTTCACTTCAGCTTATTTCTACTTCCTCACAGCTGTAGGCTACCAGACACTTTAACTTTTCTCCGCCCTCCCCCCCCCCCCCCCCCCCCCCCCCCCCCCCCACCCACACACACCCCTCTCCCTCCTGCAGAACTGTAGGCACCAGATGTTGACAGTTGCTTTAAATTCACACTTTTTCTCTCCCACCCCTCCCCCCCCCCCCCCCCCCTCCCCCCCCATCATCCCCAGCACAGTTGATACTAGACATTGACCGTGGCTTTCACTTTAACTTTTCTCCACCACCACCGCCCCCCCCCCCCCCCCCCCCCCCCCCCCCCCCCCCCCTCTGCTGTAGGCCTCCGGACGTTGACAGGCGACTGTCGTCCGTGAAGTCATTGTGCACCTGATAACAGTCATGGCCGCCGCTTTCAAGGCCCCCGTCCCTTGTAGACTGAAAAGGCTAGCGAGTTACCCCCCACCCCCCACCCCCATCCCCTTTTTTTATACAGTGGAGAGGACTGGGAATGTTTTGGGGAAGTAGACGTGGTGGGGGGGGGGGGGGGGTGGTATGGGTGGTGTGGCATGGCGGGAAGGGTGGTGGTGGTGGGGTGGGGATTATGTTGACTTTGCTGTCTGGGTACTGGTTTGGCGAGGCTGTAAAGATAAGGTCAACACTTGCCCATGTCCTGGGTACAGGCCTGATTAAAGACAGAGGAGAGAAAGGAGGCTTACCTGTCGGGAGACGACTACAACTTGTGCTATTGCTATCATTGAACATAACGTTAACACTGTTAGTGATAATGTTATACGATGTCAAGAAATATTGTCCACGAGTACACTCCTGTACATCAGGTAGACTTGACGAGTCATCCATATGAAAAGAGGAGGACAAACGTGATTGAAAGTGAAGAAATATTGACAACAGCTCTCCTGTGTACCAGGTAGACCTGACGAGTCCTCCATATGAAAAGAGGATGATAATGAATGAAAGATGCACGCCTCACGAGTCAGCCTAACAGAACTGCGTCCAGTACATTTTTCTCACAGGAAACTTTCCTGGAAAAGTCTGTGCAGTAATCAGAACGCAACAGAAAACCTTGACCTTAATGGTGGGTTCAGAGACAGGGCCCTCCCCCCCCCCCCCCCCGCGTCTCTCCACCCTCCTCCCCCTTCCCCGTCGTTTATTGCCTCCTACACCCGCAAAATATTAAACTGATCATGACATGAACGGAAATCCAACGGTTGTATTCCTGCAGCTCTAAAAACAATCCTTAGAGACGTTGGGAACCGCTTCTAACGATCACTTTTCGTGTGTGTGTGTGTGTGTGTGTGTGTGTGTGTGTAACTCTTTGCCACTACCATCTCCGAAGTGAATTGCTTCTGTCTTTTGATAATTTAAGTCCGATTGTTCCCTACAAGTTGTGACCGCTCTTCGACAGAAAAATACGTGCGTAGGAAATTGACATCTTACAGAAGAAGAAAAAAATGTACCTGCTTGTCCCCTTGGAAGACACGACATCCGTGACGGAAGTCGCAGCGTACCGTCATCATCCACGTTTTGATGACGTAGGCGTGTCGTTAGATATTTCGGGGGCAGAGTGGTGAGTAGTGTTAGCATCAGTGCTCTTCACTTGCGCACGAACGTGGCACCAGTTTTCCACCGTCCGCACTGCTTCGGCTGTGCAGGCCGGCAGTTGGCCCCCCCCCCCCCCCCCCCCCCCCCCCCCCCCCGGTCACCTCACCTCCTGGTCACCTTGTAACATGTTTGAGGGTTGTTATATCCCTAGTTAACCCCCCCCCCTTCCAACCCCTCAATACACCTCGCAGTTTGGTTCACGATCAAAAGGCACACGTGTTTCAGACATTCAGCTGATCATGTGAGTGTCTGCATTGACGCATGGGTGGGTTTGATGGTGTCCCCATGTCCGTGTCAACAGGAAGTCGTTTAGGTTGGAAATGAGGTCAACATCTGCATTCCGAACAGTTCTCTTGATACGCCTTGTTAGTGAAGTTTACGTTCATAGTTGGTGGTGGTGCTAGTAACTAGTCGTCGCCGCAAGCAGCAGTAGTGGCAGTACTAGTAGCGCTAGTAGTAGAGTTGACAGTAGAAACGCCAACAGCAGTACCTATTATAAATGGTATACGAAGTAGCAGCAGCACAGCATTACTAGTACTAGTTGCGGCAAAAGTAACAGCAGCAACGGCATTACTAGTAGTTGTGGTAGAAGTAAAAACAGTAGCGGGAGTACTAGTAGAGGCGTAGAAGTCACAGTAGTGTTGGTTGGTAGAAGTAGCAATCGCAGGACTAGTGACAGTGGTGGTAGAAGTAACAGTGGCCGTTTTGCTTTGGTATTGTCAGTGTAATATCAGATCAACTGACTTCTGCTTTGGTGTTGTCAGGGGTAATATCAGATCAACTGACTTTTGCTTTGGTGGTGTCAGTGTTAATCAGATCAACTGTTTTTTTTTGCTTTTGTGTTGTCAGTGTAGTATAGACACGTCAACTGCCATTTTGCTGTGGTGTTGTCAGTTATGTAGTATCACACAAGTCAACTGCCGTTTTGCTGTGGTGGTGTCGGTTATGTATCGCACGTCAACTGCCGTTTTGCTGTGGTGTTGTCGGCTACGTAGTAACACGCAGGTCAACTGCCGTTTTGCTGTGGTGTTGTCAGTTATGTAGTAGTATAAACAGGTCAACTGCCGTTTTGTTGTAGTGTAGTTAGTTATGTAGTATCACAAGTCAACTGCCGTTTTGCTGTGGTGTTGTCAGTGTTGTATCAAACAGGCCAGAACTGGTCGCGGTTGACCTGTCACCTGACCGTGACGACCTGTGCACTGGCCCGTGACCAACCTTAACCCGTCCTGCAGAAGTGGGAATCAATGGCGGAGGTCGATTGACATCCAATGACTTCCAGCTGCTGTGTTCCATTAAGGTGGGCTGGACTTACTGCGGGTTCTGGGTGTTGACGACCTGTTCAAGCAAGGCAACAACGAACAATGATCCCTAACCAATGACAGCAGCTGGGACCGGGAGGGACAAGTGTTGAGGACGTATTTTGTATGGGTCTGCACGAAACGGACTTGTCACAGAGAGAGAGAGAGAGAGAGAGAGAGAGAGAGAGAGAGAGAGAGAGAGAGATTAGAAATGAATAGGTTTTGTTCTGTCGTGTAACAATTAAAAGGTGCTGAGCGACGGGTTTTTTTTTTTTTTTTTGTCTACGTTTTTGCTGCTTTTGTGGGTCTCTTGGACAGAATTTCAAATCAGGAGAAGAGTTCTGAATTATTAGAATTAAGCACCAAAAAACTTACTTTCGTTCCCCTTCCTTCACCATGTGTGACCTTCCACCCCTACCCCACCCCCGCCTCCATCCTTTCTAAATAAGTCAGGGAACAAGCAGCATTTGAAAGATGATACCGTACAATTGAAAACTGGTGGCTAGCTGTAGACGTAATGATGATCTGCGCTTTACTTTGAGGTTGAAAAAGTCGCTCTGTGGACGTACACAAGAGACCTAGTCTGCGCTTAGAGAGCAAAGGTGGAATTTAAAGGGAAAAAAAAAAAAAAGGTTGAACTGTTTTCTGTCTGTTGACGATTCTGTTACATCAGTAGGGCCCACGACTAATCATTTCTTGCGAAGTAATGTCAAGACGCTGAGCCATCAAACACTTTTTGCATCGCACATCATTGCCCACACATGATCGCCGACACTGAGGTACAGAGAAAGGCAAGAAAGTTGTTAGTGCAGATCAGTCGGTGATCTTGCTGGTGAAAAAGAGGTGATCTTCTTTCTCTCCCTGCCCGCTCTCTCTGTCTCTCTGTCTCCCCCCTCTCTCTCCCCCTTCCCCTCACTCTTCCATTCTCCCGCTCCCTCTCTCCCCCTCTCTCTCTCTCTCTCTCTCAAACTCCCCCCCCCCCCCCCACTCCGTCTTCCCCTCCCCTCTGTCTTTTGCTCTCTCCTACTCCCCCTTCTCTCCCCCCTCTCTCTCCCCCTCTCTTCCCCTATCTGCTGCTCTCTCTCCCCCTCTCCTCACTCCCTCTCTCGCTCTCTCCACTCCCTCTCTGTCTCCGTCTCTGTCTCTCGCTGTCTCGCTCTCTCCCTCCCTACTCTCTCCCCCTCTCCTTACTCCCTCTCTCGCTCTATCCACTCCCTCCCTCCCTACTCTCTCCCCCATCTCTCTCTCTCCCTCTCTCTCTCTCTCTCTCTCTCTCTCTCTCTCTCTCTCTCTCTCTCTCATGGGCTACGCAATCAGAGGTGCACCATAAACTTTCTCCCAACGGGGGCACTCCTGACAGGACGCGTTAGGTGTTCTGTGCAGGGCACCTGTCCTGTCGCCTGCAGACACTTTGTAACTTTGTAACGCTCGTGTTGCTGCGTAAGGCTGGTGTGTACAATTCACCATCTTCAGCGTGTGTATGAGTGTGTGTGTGTGTGAGTGTGTGTGTGTGTGTGTGTGTGTGTGTGTGGGTCGTTTCTGTCCTTTGTTCACAGAACAGTTTGTCGGGAGCGTGCGCGCGCGCGCGCGCGCGCGTGTGTGTGTGTGTAACGGTGTTGTGTCATGTCAGGGCTAAAGTCACGTTCACGTTGAAAAAAAAAATCGAAATGTTCCTGGAAAACGGAATCCACAGTTGGTTTTCCTTTGGGATAGTTGAGAGCGTTCACTGGGATGGTCGGTTGCGGGGAAGAGTGGTTTTGTGAGTGTTGCAGCAATATCTTTTTGAATGGGCACGTACTTCCTGTGCGTGTGCGTGCGTGCGTGCGTGTGTGTGTGTGGGGCTCTTGTTTCCCAAAACATGGCATAACTGAATACAAGTATATTGAAAAGACGAGTCCTATGATTAAAAGCAATGGGATAGGCTGTTGATATTGCAGCGTTGTGAAGAAGATATCAAGACGTTAGTTTCAGTCGTAATCTGTGTCAAAAGGCCATTTTCTGTTTATTTATGTAGCCTCCTCTGGCTCGATGAAATTTTAGGATATGTGATTTAGCAGTTTATCCTCTCCTGCATTTTTGAAGTGTGACAACACGGCAGATCTCAAAAAGAGATTACTGACCTGGGCCCGTGCCTTCGTTACATTCCTGTTGTAAACCAGGTAACCAAGGCACAGCCTTCGAGAAAGTTGTCTGCATGGCGTCGTTTTGGGGGTCATTGATTTCGTTTTCAATTCGCTGGGAGTTGCTAAGTCAACAACATTTTCTTTCGACATCTTCTTGATGTTCGTGGGATCGACTTTGATTGCTCGGGCCCCCTTTTTTCCATTGGAAACTAGCCGTGAAGACAAATTTTGAAAAGGAACTTGAAGTAAATCCGCTACTTCACAGGGACAGATTACGCGTTTTGACCTCTTAGTTCTTCATCGGGCAAGATACACAACATTCAAGGACCATGAAAACGAAGAACGAGCGATCACATATGTTCTCAAAACACGGCGCAAGATCGGCGTTGAATGAAAACGAGGCCCTCACTTTGAAACTAACCCGCTGAGGATCCACAACTTTGGCTGTGGGCCAGGTTGCCGAGTTGTGCAGAAGATAAACGGCTTGTTTTTACTACAGGGCTAAAGAGAAATATATACAGGCGAGTCTTCCAACGTCCTGTAAGTGGGATAGGAATGAAGGTATGGTATGAACGAAACCAAACGTGAGGAACGTCACGATGTGTGTATGTCCGGCAGGGCCTCTGGCCAGTACTGCCAGCACAGATGTTGACGCGTCAGCAAACTGACCAGTACAATAGGACAGGGGTTGACAACGGTGTTTTTCTGTAAATCTCGATCTTCGTAGCTTTGTTTCTACATTTTTATTTCGTTTCAAAGTGAGGTGACTGCAGGCGGAAATTGAAATATTTTTTTTTAAAGCGAATTAGTGAGTCCGCCAGACGGCAGGGACGAATAACCAGACAAAACAGGACGCGTTTCGACCTCGTAGGTCTTCAGGCAAGATAATGTTCAGGACAGTGGATATGAAGAACGAGCTGTCAGGTCACTTTATCTTCCTCAAATTCAGCTTGAGATGAGCTTTGAATGAAAACGAGGTCGTTGGGAAGGGGACGATGGGAGTTACGGTAATGATGGTAATATTGATAGCAATAATAATGATGATAATCGTAATAATGATAATGAGGTTGATGAAAATATTAGAAAATAGGACTACAGCCACTCTTGGTGATGTGACGATAGTAGTTGATGTATTAGAGAGCGATGAAATCTCGACCTTCCACAGTTCTGTTTTTACATTGATTTTTATTCCAAAGTCATTTATTTGTTTGCTTTCTTTGGACGCTGAATCGTTCTGAAAGAAGCTCATTTTTATCACAGAACACCTTTGTTTGGTGTCTGTGGTCTCAATCTGTATGTTTAATCACTAAAAGCATGCTTTCACAAAATGGAAAGAGTGTAAACATACAGACGTAGAAATAAACATAAAATCTGCTGTGTGATTCCTCTTAGGAACGTGCTTCAGACTTTTTTTTTTATTTTTATTTTTTATAAACTCGTTCATAGAAGAAAACTTTAAAATGGCTCTCAGCTAATACATATTGGTAAGGACATGCGTTAGTGGATGCCCTCTCTCCTCCTCCTCCCCCATGCTATGATAGATATTGTACACAGGGATAAGGATTACACACTCTCAACAGTGTGGCGTACGTGCGTGCGTGCGTGTGTTTGTGTTTGTGTGTGTGCGCGCGCGCTACGTCAGTACTTGAGATTAGTCACGAGTTCCCACAGAAGGGGTATATAGATGAAAATCACCAATTGCCTAACAGGTAGGTTCTCTTGTGACCCCCCCCCCCCCCCCCCCCCCCCCCGCCAGTTTGTTAACCCGCTCCCCCCCCCCCACCCTTCACCACAGAAGCCGAAGGCGGGGGGGGTACCAGCACAGACTGCGCTTTGGAGGACAAGCTGTGCCCAGCGGGACTTCTTGCACACCGCTGTTCACGGAGGTGTTTACTCTTTAGAAGCAGTCACTGCTGGATGCCACCACGTCGTGGGAATTTTCGTTCTCCCACCCATCATCATCTTCACAAACCGCTGGTGGTCGGTCGGTCTGACAGTGGGGCTCAGAGCCTCGCCACTCCCCCCCCCCCCCCCCCTCGTCCCCCTCCCCGACCCCCGTACCCGTACCTGTCGGCTTGGCAACTGTTCACTCCACCACCTCCCCCTCTCCCTCTCCCCCTCCTCCCCTGAACACGACGTTTAAGCGCGTGATGGTGGTAAAATGATAATAGATTTGGATTTTTTTCTAGACCGATCACCAGTTATGTTACTGTTCTGACTTGTTTGTACAATTCATCATCACGGGCAGCTGTCGGTTGTCAATATATGTGTGTCCGTTCCGAAGGGGCCTCATGTATAGTGAATAGTGAGGCAAAATCTTTCTCTCTGCCCCTGCCTCTGATGTGTGTGTGTGTGTGTGTGTGCGTGTGTCCGTGCGTGTGCATGCATGTGTGTGTATGTGTATGTCGTATCGAAATCCGACCTTTAGATGATACTCCCACCTGTGAATTACGACTTCGTAGAGGTCACAGTCATGGTCTGGACATGGGAAAGATTGGGACGGCGAGTTAGGTGGTGGTAGGAGAAGTGGAGAGGACATGGGAAAGAGTGGGACGCGAGTTAGGTGGTGGTAGGAGAAGTGGAGAGGATATTGGAAAGAGTGGGACGGCGAGTTAGGTGGTGGTAGGAGAAGTGGAGAGGACATGGGAAAGAGTGGGACGCGAGTTAGGAGGTGGTAGAAGTGGGAGGACATGGGAAAGAGTGGGACGGCGAGTGGGAAGGGGAGAGGACATGGGAAAGAGTGGGACGGCGAGTGGGAAGGGGAGAGGACATGGGAAAGATTGGGACGGCGAGTCAGGCGGTGGTAGGGGAAGTGGAGAGGACATGGGAAAGATTGAGACGGCGAGTCAGGCGGTGGTAGAAGTGGAGAGGGAAGGGGAGGCTGTCGCACCTAATCGACGGCCATCACTCTTGAGTGGATAAAAGAGATCCGCACGCGGTCAAAATGTCGTGCGCTTGGAGTCGGAGTATGTCATGGAGTGTTGAATCAAGAGTGCGTCGTGTGTGTCATGTAGTTTAGGATAAAGTGTGTGTCATGTAGTTTAGGATAAAGTGTGTGTCTTGGAGTTTAGGATAAAGTCTATGTCTTGGAGTTTAGGATAAAGTGTAAGTCTTGTAGTTTAGGATAAAGTGTGTGTGTGTTGTAGCTTAGGATAAAGTGTGTGTTGTAGTTTAGGATAAAAAGTGTGTCTCTTGTAGTTTAGGATAAAGTGTAAGTCTTGTAGTTTAGGATAAAGTGTGTGTGTGTTGTAGCTTAGGATAAAGTGTGTGTTGTAGTTTAGGATAAAGTGTGTCTCTTGTAGTTTAGGATAAAGTGTAAGTCTTGGAGTTTAGGATCGTATGTCGTCGAGCGTTGGATCAGGTGTGTGTCTTGGCGTGTTGGATCAGGTGTGTGCCTTTAGGTGTTGGATCAGGTATGAGTCTCGGGGTGTTGGATCAGGTATGAGTCTTCGGGTGTTGGATCAGGTGTGTGTCTTTAGGTGTTGGATCAGGTGTGTGTCTTGGGGGTGTGGATCAGGTGCGAGTCTTCGGTGTTGTTGGATCAGGTGTGTGTCTTGGGGTGTTGGATCAGATGTGTGTCTTGGGGTGTTGGATCAGGTGTGTGTCTTTAGTGTTGGGTCAGGTGTGTGTCTTGGGGTGTTGGATCAGGTGTGTGTCTTGGGGTGTTGGATCAGGTGTGTGTCTTGGGGTGTTGGATCAGGTGTGTCTTGGGGCGTTGAATCAGGGTGTGTGTCTTTGCGTGTTGGATCAGGTGTGTGTCTTGGAGTGTTGGATCAGGGTGTGTGTCTTTGGGTGTTGGATCCGGTGTGAGTCTCGGGGTTTTGGATCAGGTGTGTGTGTGTTTGCGTGTTGGACCAGGTGTGTGTCTTCGGGTGTTGGATCCGGTGTGTGTCTTTAGGTGTTGGATCAGGTGAGTCTTGGGGTATGGGATCAGGTGTGTCTTCGGGTGTTGGATCAGATACGAGTCTTGGGGTGTTGGATCAGGTGTGTGTGTCTTGGGGTGTTGGATCAGGTGTGAGTCTTCGGGTGTTGGATCAGGTATGTGTCTTGGAGTATTGGCTCAGGTGTGTGTCACGGTGTGTGGGTCAGTTGTGTGTCCTGGCGTGTTGGGTCAGGTGTGTGTCTTTGGAGTGTTGGATGAGGTGTTCTGACCTGCGCCGCGAAAGGTCTGTCTTTTTTTTTTTACACCCTTCATTCAGCACTTTTTTTTTTTGAACTCGTAACGACCCAAATTGATTTTAAGTTAACGTTGGTGTAACAGACACCGGTAACATCTGCACATTAATGTTGGAAACATTAAATATCGATGCTTTTTGATAACTATTGTTGAAAGTTATCGACCTTTCTGGATTTCAACGCGGTGACAGCCCTGATATGGCCCTTTGCAGTTGGCTGGCTATAAGCAGCATTACCTTATGTTAGTGTCAAGAGGGCGATGCCAGAATAACGGTGGTCGTGAAATTCGTTCTTTTCTGTGTTGGACTGCGGGCTGTCGTATTCCTTCTTCACCAGAGCGTGCATCGCACCCGTCCAAACTGGCAATAGTGTGTGTGTGTGTTTGCGTGTGTGTGTGTGTGTGTGCGTGTGTGTGTGTATGTGTGTGCGCGCGTGCGTATGTAAGAGTGCGTGCATGCGTGTGTGTGCATCTTTAGTCTGCAGATCTGTGTGGGAGATAAGTTTTCAGTTGCAGGTTTCCCCCTTCGATGTACGGAGTGGTAGGGACTACACCGGGTCATGCAGAGTTCTCAGGAGCGATCACGAAGCAGACAGTGACCCCCCCCCCCCCCCCCCCCCCCCCAGTTTCTCCCCTCACTTTCCCCTAGTCCCAGAGACTTCAGTGTGTTGTGGACAGACCCCAGACCTGACCACCCAGCTAAAACGGGTCTTGGCTCAACTCTGCCTGGACCCCCTACAGCCGTGTATTGCCTGACGATCAGCGAGGACAGCAATGTCGGAGGCACGCCCCTCCCACCTGGGGAGAGGCCAGAGTGGAGCGACGACAGGTCAGGGGGGTGTGTGAAGAAAGTAGGGGGGGGGGGGAGGATAGGAGGGGGAGGGATGCAGGGGTGGGGTGGGGGATTGGGACGGAGGAAGAAGAAAGGTGAGGTGGATGATGGTCGTGGTGGTACGAGGGTGGATGGTGAAGTACACATAATGGGTAGAACTTGTTTGAAGGCGACGTTATGCTTTGAACAAGTGGGGGGGGGGGGGGGGGGGGGGGGGGGGGGGGGGGGGGGGGTCGAGAGGGAACACGTCTTTAGCAGGAGATGGATCACAAGTCAGGTTGTCATGGCTTGTGGGCCATGGGGAAAAAGGGAGGGTGGGATGGGGGGGGGGGGGGGGGGATGTTAAGAGGCTCTTGAACTAGCTTGCCCTTTCTCTGCCTCTGAGACTTACGGTTCTTTGAAAAGGACCAGTTAAAAAAAAAAAAAAAACCCACCCCAGAATGCTCCATCATGATTTACCTTGCCCTAAGCATTGGAAAAGCGAACTGCTGTATTGTTTGTCTGGTGTGGTAGAGCCTCACCTCATGTTTGCGGGTGGCAGGACGTGAGAGCAACTGTCATGGGTGACCTCGGCGTCCCCTCCCTCCTTATCTGCCACTCGACCCCAAAGTCGTTGAAAACAAACAAAAACAATTCGTCAGTCGTCACATTTCCCCTGGTCACAGCAATCGTTCTGCTGCAGTGTGCGGAGGTTTTGGTAGCCAGCAATCTCATGGTTCTCCTGTGAGTTAAGTCATGGTACTTGAAAAAAAAAAAAACTGGGAGGGATGGGGATGGGAGAGAGAGAGAGAGAGAGAGAGAGAGAAAGGTAGGCAGGGGGAGAGAGAGAGAGAGAGAGAGAGAGAGAGAGAGAGAGACGCTTCAGACATATTTGACATTGACCTGTACAGTCTATGTGTCTAGGGGGAACAAGATAATATTTGCAGCGCCTGGAAAGAAAAAAAAAAATTGGAAAGAAATGGGTAAACTGGCGAGCGAGAGAGAGAGAGAGAGAGAGAGAATGACAATGAATACAGTTTAATGTCGTCAGCAAAATCTGCTATTTGACATGGGTAACACTGCTTGAACAAAATTAAGAAAAATCAAAATAAAAAAGAATCAGAAAGCAAATAGAAATGAGTAAACATTATAAATAGCAGGCGACCAACAGGCCTAGTCAATCAGTTGAGAGGACAATAGGACTTAATAGGATAGAACTTTAATTCTACTTAAGTATTGAAAAGCTTCCTTTTTCGAAGAATATTTGCTTCTGCGATAAATTTAGCAATAGACTTTAAGTTCTTTTCACTATCACTCTGTAACAGGGTGACTTAGTCACATTCTTCTGCCAAGACTGATTTAAAGACATCTCATTTTCCCCGTACCTTTTATACACCTCACACTGAAAGAAAAAGTGAAATTCATCTTCTATATTTTTTTTACAAACTGGACAGATACAGTTAGGTTCATTATTAGATACACCATACTATCTTTCTCTAGTATATAGACCAAGGGTCCTTGTTCGAAAGCGTGCTAATGAATCGCTATGTCATTTTCGCGTTACAACCGATAAATACTTTTTTGGCTGTAAGTCACTGTTAAAGCGCAAGAACCAAGAGTATTTCTCACTATATTCTAATTCAGAGTGCCAGATCTGTTGGTAGGAGGATATCAAACGCTCTTTAAATTCTAGGATAAAAAAGTTTGTCGTTCTCAACACCCTGGTTATTCCATACAAAAACCAAATCCAGTTTCGAAAAGGAGATTTTTACTCCAGAAGAGAGAGAGAGAGAGAGAGAGAGAGAGAGAGACGAACCAGTCTGTCTCTGCATTAATCATGAGAAATGTACACTAAAATGGTTGAGATAATAACAGTGTGGCCGCTGATCAGCCGACTGGTTGAGCAGACAAAACGATAACTAGACGCGCTCAGGACGCCGAAGGTCTTTCACGGATATCACACATGTTTCAGCATTCTTTGGTTCCTGCTGTTCTGTGTGGTGGGTTAATGTCCGGAATTCTTCTTTCACTTCCAGATTCTTGCGTGCAGTCACTGCTTCTTGTGGAGCCTCACGGTCGAAACGGGTTTATTGGGTGCGATCTTCGTATGTTGATGACTTGCCTGATCTAAAGTTGAAAAAAACGCTGAATAGGGATTAAACACATTGACTGACACACACACACACACACACACACACAGACACACACAGACACACACACATACACACACACACACACACACACACATACACACACACATACACACACACACATACACACACACACACACACACACACACACACACACACACACACACACACTCGCACACACACATACACATGTGCGCGCGCGCGTGTATGTGTGTGTGTGTTCAGAAACGATTGTTAAGGACCTTAAAAAGTTGCCAACAAAACTTGTTCCTGCCATCCTGCATGTATTCGTAGTGTTGAGGTGAAGAAAATCCAGGGGTTTTATGTGGCCGTGTTGTACACGCTGACCCAAATCAGCTCTGAAGTCTCTTGGTGTTGCTGAAACAAAAGCCTTAAACAGCTAAAAGTTTATTCATTTAATGTATGACATAGAAAGATGTCAATGTGTTTCCTATGGTCCGTAAAAAAAAAAAAACCCTGATAACGGGGCCAGTTAAGTCAAAACAAAAAATGCTTGCTTATGTAGTCATTGTGTCCAAAATGATCCTTTGCGGTCGGCTGCGTTATAAGCGATATTATCTTTCTCCCAAAACTTCGTCAGAAGAGCACCACTCTTGCAGCATCAAAACACTAAAACACTAAGCCCAGTCACCATAGGCGCGTATAGATAATTTCCCATGCCTTTTAGTGATAGAGGTCAAAACTCGCTGCACAGAAGAATAAACCAAAGAAGGGGGTTGGTTACTTTTCGTTGCTGTGGTGTAATTTGGAGCCGGGTTCATTTTCAGCTGAATTCATGATAGTGAGATCTCCAAGGCCATATCAAGTTAACATTTGAAAGTCACGATGTGCAGGCTTCAGTCGGACACTCCGTGTGTGTGTGTGTGCGCGCGCGCGCGCGCGCGTGCGTCTGTGTGTGCGTGCGTGTGCGTGCGTTCGTGTGTGTGTGTGTGTGTGCTTGTGATTCGTCACTCGCGGGGAACCAAAATTATGATTGTAACTGATCGCATGTGGTATTTTATTCTCTTCTTTTTTTTTTTCCCATATTCTCCCGCTTCGACTCCCGCCAGCATTCAGTACTGCCGGTAAAGGTCTTTCAAGGTTGTTGAAACGCACTGTTTCTGCATGTCATTGTTCAGTGGTGCCGTAGAGCTGTGTCAGACGCGGGAGTCGCGAAATGTTTTATACCGAAATAAGCGTGCGACAACATGGTGTGCGTTCCCGTGTTTTCACCGTGACGTACTGCTGCTCCAGGCTGTTTGGCTTAAAGCTTTTTATTCACATCTTCGGAGGCTGTGTATTGCGCATGAAATCAGTTCTCGACGTGCCGTAGTCCGGTGAAATGTATTTCTTGGCATGCTGCGCCACGGTCAGATGTATTTCTTGGCATGCTTTCTTGGCATGCTGCCACGGTCAGATGTATTTCTTGGCATGCTGCGCCACGGTCAGATGTATTTCTTGGCATGCTGCACCACGGTCAGATGTATTTCTCAGATGTATTTCTTGCATGCTGCACCACGGTCAGATGTATTTCTTGGCATGCTGCACCACGGTCAGATGTATTTCTTGGCATGCTGCACCACGGTCAGATGTATTTCTTGCCATTGGACAACGGTCAGATGTATTTCTTGCCATGGTCGACAACGGTCAGATGTATTTCTTGCCATGGTGGACAACGGTCAGATGTATTTCTTGCCATGGTCGACAACGGTTGAAATGTATTTCTTGGCCATGGTGGACAACGGTGAAATGCATTTCTTGCCATATTGGAAAACGGGTGAAATGTGAAATGCGTTTCTTGGCATGCCGGACAACGGTGAAATGTATTTCTTGCCGTGCTGGACAACGGTGAAATGTATTTTCTTGCCATGCCGGACAACGGTGAAATGGCATTTCTTGGCATGCTGCACAGTCAGCAGAGAGGAAATCTCCAGGTTCGTTTCACCTTAACATGAGAAAACGTTCTGTTCGGATCGATTCAGTCGCCTTTAACCTGTTGGGGCGGAGTATTTCAGATTCTTTGTTTCTTTATTTTAAACCTTTTTTTAAATGCTAGCTCGGAGTACGATTCTCCCCCCGTTCCGGTTGTTCTTCGTACCGGATACGAGTTGGCAGTGGAGAGAGAATGATTTGGGGGTAGGGGAAGGGGCGGGGCAGGGCAGAAGAAGGGGAGTCGGGGGGTCGTGTGACAGATTTATACGTTGTAGTAATCCGACACATCAGTCGTCGTTGAAAATGGAATGAAACACGTTTTGTTTTACGACTCCAGTTTCACGTGCTGACGGACAGACGCCTAGACGAGTAAAACAGAGTACGGATTTAACAGCAGTGTAAAAGGTTACCTGGAAAACGTTAACAGGTGGCAGTCAGGGGACTCGGCCTGTTTAGATCTGTCTTCTCCCGGCCCGGTTACCGTTCTCTCACGCTAATAACAGGTGCACATACGTGAGCATACGCGTGCACGCACGCAAGTGCGCACGCGCACACACAGATACACGCAAATTCTCTTGTATGTAATGTATTCTTACTAATTCTCTTTCTCTCTGTCTCCTGTCTCTGTCTCTCTGTCTCTCTGTCTCTCTCTCTCTCTCTCTCTCTCTCTCTCTCTCTCTCTCTCTCTCTCTCTGTATGAGTGTTCCTCACGTGCAACGAACCGAATTTCGCTCTGCCTCAGACCACTTGCTCAAGTGCCCGATGCCCTCACACTCACAAGAGAAGGCGTCGGAATTTCTGTGGACAGGGACTTCTCACGCATAGGTATACCGCCATGAAAGATCTGGCCCGTACCAGTCATACACCTCGGTAAAACGGTCACCATGAGGAGGAAGGGAGGAGGAATATGAGAACGGGTGGGGGCGGCTGGCGGTGGGAAAGATGGGAGGGGGGGGGGGGGTGGCCGTGGAGGGGCGCACGTGACTGGATGGGAGGCGTATCTCCGCGAAAAGACAGACTTCGTTTCTCCTACCTTCCCCCTTAACCCTGAAGGCAGTTACTAGGCCACCACTCTGAAGAAGTAGTACATTAGATTCCTCCAGTTCAGTATGCCAAGGCCTGGGTCGCTGGATATGTTTCCCCCGTCCACTCTGCAGTGTTGTCCGTCCATCGGTGTTTTTTTTGTTTTTTTTCCCTGGCTTTCCCTCTGTCTCCGTCCGTCAACAGTTCCGTGGAGGATTGTTTTAGCATGGCCATTGAATCTTGCTACGTGGCCATACCAACGTAGTTTTGTTTTCTTGGCTGATGTCGGTAGGTCTTCCTATGGTCCTGTGTGCTGCCTGATGATTCGTCACACTTTGATTGGCGTTAGTATCGGTATGTCCAATGTTTGGTGTCCTGCGGTAACATTTCATTTCCATAGCGTGGATTCTTCTGTCCATATCGACCGTCAGGGTCCATGTTTCATATGCGCACAGGAAGGATGGAATTTACCAGTGCACGCTGAAGTCTGCCCTGTGTGTCGTGGAGAGGTTCCTGTCCTTCCAAACAGGTTTTAACCTGGACGGTGCTGTGGTTTGTCTTTGATACCCGGGAGAGGATTTCTGACTTGGATCCCTCACTGATGATAATGGATCCCAGGTAAGTGAATAGCTGAACAGATCCAGCTTGTAACATGGACAGTTGTATCGCTTTTGATTGAGTTGTTGTTGTCCATCAACTTGGTCTTCTAGGAGTTGGTTTCCATGCTGTTTTTTTTTTTTTTTTTGCGTGTTATCCAGTCGTTCAACACGCTTGGCGAGTTCTTGTTTCCTGCTTCACAGGCCATCGATGTCATCTGCATATCGAAGGCTTGGGATGGTTTTTCCTCCAGTCCGCCTTTTCTGACATGATCAAGTGCATGATGCGTTCAGGAATGTTTTGAAAAGTGAGAGAGGTATGAGGCAACCCTGGCGAATACCAGCTGAAGTATGGAACCATGTTCCAGCAGCACCTTGTATGAGCACCGCACTGGTCGCTTTGGAGTACTGTGGCTGGATGGTGTTGATAAGCTTCTGCCCAGTGCTGGCCCGTGGCGCCTCCTGCTAGCCACTGTCAAACGCCGCCTTCAAGTCTGCAAGACGTGGTAGAACTCCCCCTGCTATTTGACATGTTTTTTCGCAAAGAGTACAAAGGTTATAACGTTATGTTCCATGGTGCTTCTGCTTTTTCAGAATCTAGCTTATTCTCCAGCAATGATTGTATCCGCTTGCAGAATGATTTTGAGCAGCGCTTTGCTGGCATGGCTAATCAGGCTTATAG
>JADBJO010002252.1:101321-231321 GCA_016801955.1 Conus betulinus
GGCACGCACACATACGCATACATAAACACACACGCACACACACATACAAGAACGAACGCACACACACAAACACGCACGCACACACATATACAGACTTCAACATAAGTTAAGGACCACTTGCAATCTGTCTGACAAATGCAACACGCGCGAAACCAAAAATGTTTCATGTGTACAGATATTTAATTGCAACCCTTGTGAATCAAATTAAAGCAATTTCATTTGGATTGCGTAATGTTTTTGCAATGATAAAGCAATGTAAAGAGACCCACCCTGGGAAAAGAAAGTCCACAAACATGTTTCTTTAATCTGTTCATAAACGGATGTGTCCACCCCGCAGCAACACAATCGAGACAGCGCTGCCTCATGGAGTTGATGGTGTTTGCGATGACGGCCTGGGGGGATGTTTTCCCACTCCTGTCGCAGGACGTGCAGCAGCTGTTCCCGATTAGCTGGACGTGGGCGGTTTGCATGGACTCGCCGGCCAAGTTCTCCCCAGATTCTCAATTGGATTGAAATCTGGACTGTTCGCAGGCCATGCCATCCTGGTGATCCCAGCTTCCTGAATGAAAGTGTTGACAGCCCTGCAGCGGTGTGGTGTGGCGTTGTCATCCTGGAGGACAGCTTGGGGTCCGATCTGCTGGAGGGTCGCTGTGACCAGAGGCTGTAAGATCTCCTGCAGGTAGCGCTGCCCATTGAGCATGCCATCCACATGGTGGAGAGGAGTCTTGTAGTGTCGCTGATGCCTCCCCAAAAACCATAATGGAGCCACCTCCAAAAGCAGCTGCCTCCTGGATAGCATCATCTTGCAGCTGCTCCTGTGGGCGCCGCCACACCCTGATGCGGCCGTCTTTGAGGCTCACCATGAAGCGCGATTCGTCGGTGAACAGGACATGGCCCCAGTGAGCTCGAGTCCACCTCAAATGGTCCTGGCACCAAGCAAGTCGGCGTGCCCCGTGACCTGCAGTCAGCATGGGCTTCTTCACCGGACGCCTGGAACGCAAGGCGGCGGCATGTAGGCGATGCCGAGTGGTCTGCCCGCTTACTGCTGTGTTGGTGGAAGCACGCAGTTGCTGACTCAAGGCATTGGCGGTCGTTGTCCTCTCCCAAAAGGCCTGTCTGCAGAGGTACCGGTCCTCACGTTGTGTGGTTTTCTTGGGACGCCCTGGGCGTGGCCGCTCCTGGACGGTGCCTGTGGTTTGATGGCGCTGTCTCAGACGGATGATGACCGAGTGTGACACTTGCAACCTTCTGACCACCTCTCGGACGCCTACTCCGTCCTGCAACCAGGCGATAGCTCGGGCACGATAGAAATTTCTCAACTTTCGTCTCGCTGGCATGTTGGTGTTGTGCTTCAGAACGGGTATTCGACGGCTTTTATGGCCATTGTGGTGAGCACAACGCACTCCCATACCTTCATGCTGTCACGTGCATCAGGATTTTCACCTGTAGACAGTTCGAGTCAGTGTGCACGGATTGCTGACAAACAGCTTGTTTTGCCAAACAAGAACACTTTTCTGCACGCTCAAGGGGAGTCAGTGCAGCTGTTGCATGCCTGGCAGTATTTATTGAGAAGGCCTGACGACTGTCGCGTTCAGAAACTTGGCAATTACTAACCTTTATTTGATATTGATTTTGAAAGCACCTAAGGCATTCTGCTGCGGTGTGGTCCTTAACTTATGTTGAAGTCTGTACATAAACACACACACACACACGCGCACACGCACGCACGCACACAAAAACACACACACACGCACACGCACACACACTCACTTTGACTGTCCTCCCCCCCCCCCCCCACCCCCCCAGGTTCGGTGTCCCTTTGAGTTGCCGCGCCTTTTTCCTCGCTTATTTCTGTTGGGGGTGGGGGATTAGGGAGTGTTGAGTTAGGGGCAGACGTGTGGGAGTGGTTGGAGTAAATTGAGACCTGCATGGCAATTAACAGGCATGACATGAAATACCCGCCTGCAGGATATCTGACACAGGACGCGAAACATCCGCATGTAAGGTATCTAACAGACGTCTGTTTATCATCGCATGATTTTGTGTGGAAAGACGTAAAATGAAACTACAACTACCAGAGACATGACATGAAACATCCACCTGTGTGGGGGGGGGGGGGGGGGGGCAGGGCAGAAAGACAGAGGTGGACAGATGGCTGAACAAAGAGGGGGGGGGGGGGGGGGCGCGATGGCTGTGACGGAGTGAGTGCATGTAGCAGTTATTCTGCATCGCATGTCGGTGTCTGTCGATGTTTCCCCAGCAGTTGTCGCTTGCTCCCCACCCTCTCTTATTTTCTCCAAGTCGCTTGCACACCCCTCTATCTGTCTCCCTCCCTCCCTCTTGCACGCACGCATTCACGCGCGCACAGGGGTGCACATGCGCACACGCACGCACACACACACACACACACACACACACACACACACACACACACGCGCACACACACACACACACACACACACACACACACACACACACACACACACACACACACACACATACACACGTCTTACAGAAATGTACACAAATGAAAAAAAAAAGGGAAAGCTGCAGTGATAGAACCAGCGACTGACAGGCAGCCCGGTCCTGTTCGGTGACATGCATGTCTGAACCTGAAAGCAGGACCCCTAGACTGCGGGCACAAAAGACACCCCCCCCCACACACACACACACTTCCTATCCCCCCCTCTCTCTCTCTCTCCCCCTCCTACCCTCTCCCTACACTCCCTTCCCTTCCCCACCCTATCCTCTCCCACCGAGACAGAGACAGACTGTAGGGCAATTGGTGTCAAGCTGAGGCGGAGGGGGCTGGGTCGAGGGAGGGAGGGAGGGAGAGAGAGAAAGAGAGAGGAGAGGAGAGTGTGTGGTGGGCGATTGCTGTACAGAATATTGCAAGGTTATAATTGGCAGTGGGTAGGGAAAGGATGGGGGTTATGATGTGGGTAAGGGGGAGGATGTGTGGTGGGACAGCCCATTCTGTTAAAACCCATATTTTTCTATCTCTGTCTCGCTCTCCCTCCCTCCCCGTCTCCCTGTGAATCTCTCCTCCCCCCACCCCCTCTCCCCTCTGGCATATTCTCCAGTTCCTCCTGTACGTATAATGTATTATCACGCACACGCACGCACGAGCGCGCGCACACACCCACACGCACACACACACACAACACGCACACACACACACACACACATGCGCGCGCGCGCGCGCGCACACACACACGCACACACACACGTATCCCACATACCCTGTCCCCACTCACCTTTACATCCCCTCTCTCTCTTCTGTGTGTGTGTGTGTGTGTGTGCGTGTGCGTGTGTGTGTGTCTGGTGATCGGTCTGTCTTGTCTGTCAATTTGAAGGGCGATAATTGCATTTTTCTCCTTTCGTCAGTGATTCATGTTATTACAAATCGATGCAGTGACATTCAACGGGGCGGACGGAGGGGGTAGAAGTCGGCCCGGAATGGGAGGAGGTGAACACGGGGAGTGGAGGGGCGGGCGCAGGAAGAGTACGGCATTCGGGCTTGGGTCATAGCTGGTGGCTTGGGTCATAGCGAATAGCTTGAGTCATAGCTGGTGGCTTGGATCATAGCTGGTGGCTTGGGTCATGGCTGTGGCTTGGGTCATAGCTGGTGGCTTGGGTCATGGCTGGTGGCTTGGGTCATAGCGAATAGCTTGGGTCATGGCTGGTGGCTTGGGTCATGGCTGGTGGCTTGGGTCATAGCTGGTGGCTGGGTCATGGCTGGTGGCTTGGGTCCTAGCGAATAACTTGGGTCATAGCTGGTGGCTTGGGTCATAGCTGGTGGCTTGGATCATAGCGAATAGCTTGTCATAGCTGGTGGCTTGGGTCATAGCTGGTGGCTTGAGTCCTAGCGAATAGCTTGAATCATAGCAGGTGGCTTGGGTCATATCTAATGGCTTGAGTCATAGCGAATAGCTTGAGTCATAGCTGGTGGCTTGGGTCATAACTAATGGCTTGAGTCCTAGCGAATAACTTGAGTCATAGCTGGTGGCTTGGGTCATAAATAATGGCTTGAGTCCAAGCGAATAGCTTGAGTCATAGCTGGTGGCTTGGGTCATAGCTAATGGCTTGAGTCCTAGCGAATAGCTTGGGACATAGCTGGTGGCTTGGGTCATAGCTAATGGCTTGGGTCCTAGCGAATAGCTCGAGTCATAGCTGGTGGCTTGGGTCATAGCTAATGGCTTGAGTCCTAGCGAATAGCTTGGGACATAGCTGGTGGCTTGGGTCATAGCTAATGGCTTGGGTCCTAGCGAATAGCTCGAGTCATAGCTGGTGGCTTGGGTCATAGCTAATGGCTTGAGTCCTAGCGGATCGCTTGAGTCATAGCTGGTGGCTTGGGTCATAGCTAATGGCTTGAGTCCTAGCAAATAGCTTGAGTCATAGCTGGTGGCTTGGGTCATAGCTAATGACTCGAGTCCTAGTGAATAGCTTGAGTCATAGCTGTGGCTTGGGTCGTAGCTAATGGCTTGGGTCATAGCTAATCGCTTGAGTCCTAGCGAATAGCTCGGGTCATAGCTGGTGGCTTGGGTCATAGCTGGTGGCATGGGTCATAGCTGGTGGCTTGGGTCATAGCTAATGTCTTTAGTCATAGCGAATAGCTTGGGTCATAGCTGGTGGCTTGGGTTATAGCTAACAGCTCGAGTCCTAGCGAATAGCTGGGGTCATAGCTGGTGGCATGGGTCATAGCTGGTGGCTTCGGTCACAGCTGGTGGCTTGGGTCATAGTACGTCACAGCTGGGGTCCTAGCTAGCTAATGGCTTGAGTCCTAGCTAGCTAGTGGCTGGAGTTGTATCTCGCTAATGAGTCATAGCTAAGTTCTGGCTTGGGTCTTAGCTAGGGTATGGATTGAGTCAAAGTTATGGCTTTGGTCATAGCTAAGGTATGGCTTGGGTCTTAGCTAAGATATGGCTCGGATCATAGCTAAGGTGTGGCTTGGGTCTTAGCTAAGGTATGGCTTGAGTCAAAGTTATGGCTTTGGTCATAACTAAGTTATGGCGTGAGTCAAAGCTAAGGTATGGCTTGGATCATAGCTAAGGTATGGCTTGGGGCACAGCTAAGGTATGGCTTGGGGCACAGCTAAGGTATGGTCATAGCTAAGGCTTGGATCATAGCTAAGGTTTGGCTTGGGTCTTAGCTAAGGTATGGCTTGGGTCTTAGCTAAGGTATGGCTTGGGGCACAGCTAAGGTATGGCTTGGATCATAGCTTGGGTCACAGCTAAGGTATGGTTAGGATCATAGCTAAGGTATGGTCATAGCTGAGGTATGGCTTGGGTCATAGCTAAGGTATGGCTTGGGTCTTAGCTAAGGCATGGTCGTAGCTAAGGTTTAGCTTGGGTCATAGTTAAGGTTTAGCTTGGGTCTTAGCTAAGGTATGGTCGTAGCTAAGGTTCAGCTTGGGTCATAGTTAAGGTTTAGCTTGGGTCATAGTTAAGGTTCAGCTTGGGTCATAGTTAAGGTATGTGGTGCCGCTGCCTCTGTGGGGGCAAGATGTGGTGTAGTGAGATGCGGTTCTGTGTGTGTGTGTGTGCGTGTGTGTGTGTGTGTGTGTGCGTGTGCGCGCGCACAAGTATGATTCTTCTTTGTGTGAAGTGTTACTGATAACCTGCTTTAAACGATTTTATGGATTCCATTTTGTATTTTTTATGTCGGCTTTACGTCGTTTTTCACGAGGGGAAGTCTCTCTCTCTCTCTCTCTCTCTCTCTCTCTCTCTCTCTCTCTCTCTCTCTCTCTCTCTCTCTCTCTCTCTCTCTCTCTCTCTCATCTTGCCAACGCAAAGCAATAATTTGAGGTGTGTGTTGGGGGGCGGGGGGGGGGGGGGGGGGGAAGAGGTGGGCGGCATACTTGCTTGGGTCATAGTTAATGGCTTGGGTCACCCCTGGTGTCGGGTGACGACGGCAGTACAGACTTCAACGTGCAGGGTAACTGGCGTTCCGGGTGGACTGGCGGGCTGATCCGGTCTTACCCGTCAGACGTCTGGTGTGGCGTGGAGGCGGTGCCCCGGGGCGTTTCCCCGCGCTCGTTGTTGTTTCTCGGGGTTACTGCAAATTGTTGGTGTCTCGAAGCACACACATATACACGCACACACACACACACACACACGCACACACTGGCATTCACACACACGCACGCACGCACACACTGGCATTCACACACACTCACACTCACGCACGCACACACACACACACACACACACACACACACGCTCACACTCTCACACTCGCACTCACACAATCTCTCACACACACACACACACACACACACACACACACACACACACACACACACACACACACACACAGGTGCAAGTGCATGTACACGAATGCAAACTGAAAAGAGATGTTTCGTCTTTGCTATATTTTATGGAGGAATAATTCAAGGTAAACTCTACCCCCCCCCCCTCTCTCTCTCTCTCTCTCTCTCTCTCTCTCTCAGTACAATTGCATATTGTGTGTAGTGCCACTGACACGCAGCTTTACATGATCAATGCATTTCGCTGTGCATTCTGTATGCAGTCTGTAAGCGTTCCCATCTCTCGCCTAGGGCAGAGGATAATTCTTTGACTCGTCCTCCAAGCGCCGCCATTTGCATGGAGATCTGGCTGGTCCTCAATAAACGCTCGTCTCTCCCCTCCTCCCCACCTCTCTCTCTCTCTCTCTCTGAGAGAGGGAGAGAAAGAGAGACGTCAGCGCGAACTCGAGAAGGACTCAGAGAAAATGGCTGATGTGATGAATGCGCTAATGTTGAATGTAACAGGTAGCCACTGGGGAAGATTGGAGAGGGGGGGGGGGGGGGGGGGGGGAGAGTGTCTGGGTATTATGTTCAGCCTTTGTGATTCGCTCTTTTTTTATCGACACGAGGAGGTCGCCATAGTGAGCTTTCCAAAGCTCGTGTCGGCCTGTATAAAGTTTGTGGAGGGGGATTGTTGTTCTGCCATGTTTAAACACGCTTACACTTCTCCCAGAGCTCTCTGCTATGTTAAGAACAGGGAAGTATTTTTGGTTTGCCTCGCCCTCCGTGACCCTTCGTGGGATTTATACCCACGGTAATTTTTCCCGTTCCTCTGTGCAAAGCCACACCCACATTGTGCCGCCGCCTCAGCACAGACCAGACAGTCACAGTGCACCGATATCTGTCACCGCCACGGCCCCGTGAGGCCTGCTTTCATGCAGTGTGTAGCTTGAAGAAGGCTGTCCGCGTAAAATCATTTAAATACGTTGATTCCCAGATGGTAAGGTAAGGTAAGGTAATGTTGCTTATAGACCAACCGACCGCAAAGGGCCATGTTAGGGCTGTCACCGTGTTGAAGTAAACTCAGAATGCATTATTTAATTTAAAAAACAAACAAACAAATAAAACAAAGAAAACTCGTTCACGCAACCCTTTAAAACACCTTCTAAAAACACGCCGGAAATGTTGTTAAAGATCTTCCCTCCATAAAATCTTAGATCAGATGAAAAATGTTTATCTTTCAGATAATTCAAACGTCACATCAGGTGGGACATCTCTGAACAAGGTCTTTACATGGAGTCTGCTGTGAAGTGTCTGTCTCGCATCGTGCAAGTCCCATCACTCTAAAAGAGTATGTTTCACTGTGAGTGGTACATGACACGGAAAGCACCACGGAGCTTCTTCACCTTTTAAAAAGATAAGAACGGGAGTAAAAGGAGTGGCCTGTGTGCCAACGGCGCAAGATTTGATTCCAGATTAATCTAACCCTAAAACTCGCTTCGTGCGATGACTGCTTCTGTTGAATTTCTCGGGGCCATAGCCATGTTGAAACGCTGCGTTACCCAGTCAAGTTGGGATTGTTCAGCCTTGCGGTCCTCTTTACATGGCGACTACCCCGTCTGGTGTCCGCTTAATCCACCCCGCCAGCCTCTGTAGACAAAGTAGAAAAGCGCCCCCCCCCCTCCCCTTCCCCACCCTTCCCTCCCTCCCTTTCCCTCCCCTGGACAAGTGTTTTGTCCTTGAACTCCTTTACACTGACAGGGGGCCAGACTGCATCAAGGTCATTGTTCCTAATCCCCTTCAGCTGTCGGAATTTTCTTTTCCGTTGCGCTATCGGGATTCGAACCTACAGTTCTGGTTCTGGCTGGCTGTGCGTGTCTCAAGTCGTAGCTGTAGACGGAAGTTTTTTGGGTACATCGCAATCGGAACACCTGTTTCAAGTTGGGAAATCGAAGCTTTCCTTGGCGGCGAAAACACCGCAGAATTATGGACTGGGATGCATTTCTATCTGACGCCAAGGGAGCACAGACACAATCAGCCGTGTCTCCGGTCCAGCGGACGAAAGGCCTAGGAGCAGGCAATGTGAACAGATCTGTCTTCGAGAGGGATTGCAATGGTTCCCATAGCTGCCAGTGAAGAGTTTAAAATTTATAATATCTTTTCCTATCTTATGTTCTACGGGGTTTTTTTTTCCCCCCCCCTAAATTCAAATCTTTGTCAAGTCGTTTATATCATGACGGAAGAATTGTTAGCCTGCACTTGTTTTCCCCCACTACTAATTTGTTCAGCTTACTGGGTTGAGTTCAGTTCCATCTCCTCCAGATCTGAGAGGAACTGTTTTCAGCTGCCTCTGCCATTGGCGGCATGGTTCTAGCCCTTTTCTGAGCTCCTGGAACTGGGCGCAGAATGGATATGGAACGAAAACGAGGCTGCTGGGAAGGAGACAATGCGAGTGAAATAACGACGATAATCATGATAATGATAATAATCATAATAGTAATGATTATGATAGTGAAGATGATGATGGTGAAAATGTTAACAAAATGATAATGCAGAGAGGGTTACTACCTCTTTCAGTAAAGATATGATAGTAGTTGTGTAGTGTTGGTGTCTGCACAGATAGAAGAGGAGAAAGCAGAGGGGTTAGAGGATAGTCGAACAGCATGGATGTGGTGGCAACAGTGATAGTGGCGATGATGTTAATAGTAGTACTGATGATATTATGATAATAATAACAGTGATAATGAAAATAATCAAGATAATAGCAATGAGAGAAGGAAGGAAGGAGGAGAGGGGGGACAGGAAGAATAAAGGATATAGATTGTGGGAAAGGTAGAATCTTGGAAGTATATCAATAGCCATAGTAACAATCATCATGATTATAATAATGAAATAATAATAATGATACAGGGGGGTGGAAAGATGTACGTTGGAATGTAAGAAATATACTAACGCATGATGATGATATTGATAATATTGGTAAATCAAATATTTGTAACAGTTGTGAAGTTGTAACAACAGTTAAAATGGTGATGACAGTAGATATGTTAGTGTTAGTGATCATGATAGTAGTAGTAACAGTAATGATGATAGTAAGAGTACTAAAAGGTTGATTCGGCAATTTTGTGCACCTCATTTTGATTCGGATTCCATGATGATTTAGCGTGAAAAATACATACCGAATGAAGAGGGAAGGAGAGAAGGGGGAGAGAGAGAGAGAGAGAGAGAGAGAGAGAGAGAGAGAGAGATGCAAACACAGATTATTTCGAGAGAAGACAAGACGAACATGAACACCAGTCCCATCAAAGAGGGGTTGGAAGCAGCGTCCTTTGATGTGGACCGAGGACTAGATGTTACATCCCGTTAAAACCAGTTTGTTGACAACCAACCACTGCTAGGCCTACAGCATACTCTGATGGTCATCTTACACGCACACACAGACACGCTTGCGCGCGTGCACACACACAAACACACTCTAACGCGTGCGTGCGTACCCGCGTGTGCACGCATACACACACGTATACAGGAGCGTGATCAGGCTGTATTCGTCAGAAACATCGAACTTTCGATAGTGCCCAGTGTTCAAACATCTTTCCAGAGAGGAACTACGGAAAGTGTTTTCTTTCTTAAGCCGGGGGGGGGGGGGGGGGGGGGGGGGGGGGGGGGGGGTCTTTTTGCGGTGGTATTACACAGACCGAAAGGGACCGAAATGATCCTGGCGCCCATTGCTACCTAAAATCTTTGTAGTTTCCTTTTTTACCTTTCACCGTCTGGGCTCCCTGTGCGCCATCTAGGCCGGATCAGGTGAATGGGAAGTGTGGAGGAGGAGGGGAAGGGGTGCATGGAGGGTCTTTTGGGATTTTTCCTCCGGAAGGAAAAGGTCAACGTGTTACAAACACGTTTTGTTAGCTGGGACGGGTTTTGCAGAAACCGTGGACGACCCCCCCACCCCACCCCCATCTTTTGTCTGGACCTGCGATGATCGTGCATGCTAAGGTAGGATAGTAAGGTCTTCAGGATCACTGTTGAGAGTGCGAATGACGATTTCTCTGCCATCCGATCCGAAGACATGTTGTGCGGGGGACATAAAATAATGGAGATAAACCGATTTCTGAGGACTTTGTGGCGATAGGCGTTATAGTCAGTGAGGATGCTTGGGGGCGAGTTTGTTTGGATCACCGGGGAAAGCTCGGCCGTGGGGAATACTGCTGGGCAGCGCGACGTGTGGTGACAAGTGCTCGGGGTAAGACAGCTCACCACTGCAGGAACGCAGGACTTCATGTAGGAGTAGAGCTGCGAGAACACAGCTATGGAGAATGGTAGTGTCGTGGGGGGGGGGGGGGGGGGGGGGGAGTATAGAGTGAATGATAAAGATGTTATGATGAAACGTAGTGTAGTGCCTTTGGGAATATAGAGTGAATAACAAACAAAGATGTCATGATAAAACATACTGTAGTGCCTTGGGGAAAATAGAGTGAATAATAAAGATGTTATGATGGAACATAGTGTAGTGCCTTTAGGAAGCTAAAGTGAATGATAAACAAAGATGTCATGGTGAAACGTACTGTAGTGCCTTGGGGGAATATAGAGTAAATAATAAAAGATGTCATGGTGAAACGTACAGTAGTGCATTGGGGGAATACAGAGTAAATAATAAAGATGTCATGGGTGAAACATACTGTAGTGCATTGGGGGAATACAGAGTAAATAATAAAGATGTCATGGTGAAACATACTGTAGTGCATTGGGGGAATACAGAGTAAATAATAAAGATGTCATGGTGAAACGTACAGTAGTGCATTGGGGGAACATACAGTGGATAATAAACAAGGGCTTTCGATGTCATGGTGAAACGTACTGTAGTTTCTTTGGGAATATACAGTGGATAACAGACAAAGATGTCTTGGTGAAACATATTGTAGTGCCTTGGGGGAATATAGAGTGAATAATAAACAAGGGCTTTTTATGTCATGGTGAAACGTACTGTAGTTTCTTTGGGAATATACAGTGGATAATAGACAAAGACGTCATAACACGTATTGTAGTGCCTTGGAGAATATAGTGAATAATAAAGATGTCATAACACGTATTGTAGTGCCTTGGAGAATATAGAGTGAATAATAAAGATGTCATAACACGTATTGTAGTGCCTTGGAGAATATATAGAGTGAATAATAAAGATGTCATAACACGTATTGTAGTGCCTTGGAGAATATAGAGTGAATCATAAAGACGTCATAACACGTATTGTAGTGCCTTGGAGAATATAGAGTGAATCATAAAGACGTTATAACACGTATTGTAGTGCCTTGGGGAATATAGAGTGAATGATAAAGACGTCATAACACGTATTGTAGTGCCTTGGGGAATGTAGAGTGAATGATAAAGACGTCATAACACGTATTGTAGTGCCTTGGAGAATATAGAGTGAATAATAAAGATGTCATATAACACGTATTGTAGTGCCTTGGAGAATATAGAGTGAATAATAAACGAGGGCTTCCGAAGTCATGGTGAAACATACAGCAGTGCCTTGGGGAACATAAAGTGAACGATAAACAAAGATGTAATGATGAAACATACTGTGGTGCGTTGATCCATACAGAGCAGCTAATAAAGGCTTGGGTCTTATGATGAAACAGCTAAGGCATAACTCCATACCCGCGCTGCTTGTGATACCTAGTCACCTTGCACGCGATCAGACAGGTGTTCCGTAGGCTCACTCCTCCCTGTCTCCTCCTCCCTCCCCCCCCCCCCAAAAAAAAAAAAAAAAAAAAAAAAAAAAAAAGAAAAAAAGTTACAAACCTACCCATAAGCTCCACCTGACATTTTCGCGCACGCGCACGCACACGCACGCGCGCACACACACACACACACACACACACACACACACACACACACACACACACACAGAGAAGAGGAAGTGTACAGCTACGGTTTGTTGGTACAAGAGTGACATAGCATTGAATGTTGAACACCGTTGCACACTCACAGGCTAACGCGAACAAGAGCAGATAACCTTGATATCAAGACGGTTACAGTATTGAGAGAGAGAAACTGACTTCGGAAACAAGGAGTCGCAGCCCTCACCAATGTGTATGCACCACTTTGTCCTGATTTTTTTTTTTCTGTAGCAGGAGAAAAAATAAGCAAACACCGAAACAAAACAACAAAAACACCCAGTGCGTTTTGTTCAGCTTTTCCTTATTCAGATTACGGAAGGAGAAAGTAGTAGTGTAACCATTAGGAGTGCCTTTCAATAGCCATAGCAGTGCAGGAGGATAAAGGAACGAAACTGGGAAGTGCAGTTTGAGTGCTTGGGACCGGTGTTCTGCAGGTATTTTTGTTTGTTTCTTGAAGTGAAACTCGACGTCTGAACACATAAGTGAATGGGCTTTGGACATCGATATACGCAGTCTGTGCTCAACTGTATTTTATCTGATAATTTAAGTGGTAAGTGGAATGAGGCATCAGTTTACTTGGTTAATGTTGGAGCCACTTGCCTAGGGTGATTGTGTCGGTAACACTGCTGTATAGCCTGTCATATAGAGCCACTTGCCTAAGGTGCTTGTGTCGGTAACACTGCTGTTACAGCCTGTGTCATATAGAGCCACTTGCCTAAGGTGATTGTATCAGTAACACTGCTGTATAGCCTGTGTCATGTTGGAGCCACGTGCCTAGGGCGATGTGTCAGTAAGGCTTCTTTACAGCCTGTGTCATGTTGAAGCCACGTGGCTAGGGCGATTGTGTCAGTAAGGCTTCTTTACAGCCTGTGTCAGGTTGAAGCCACGTGGCTAGGGCGATTGTGTCAGTAAGGCTTCTTTACAGCCTGTGTCATGTTGAAGCCACGTGGGCTAGGGCGATTGTGTCAGTAAGGCTTCTTTACAGCCTGTGTCATGTTGGAGCCACGTGCCTAAGGCGATTGTGTCAGTAAGGCTTCTCTTACAGCCTGTGTCATGTTGGAGCCACGTGGCTAGGGCGATTGTGTCAGTAAGGCTTCTTTACAGCCTGTGTCATGTTGGAGCCACGTGGCTAGGGCGATTGTGTCAGTAAGGCTTCTTTACAGCCTGTGTCATGTTGGAGCCACGTGGCTAGGGCGATTGTGTCAGTAAGGCTTCTGTACAGCCTGTGCCAGTATGTGAGCGTCGTAGCATGTTGAACGAGGATGGGCAGGCGTTGGGGAGGGAGGAGGGAGGTGGGGGGGGGGGGGGGTGAACTGGGGGGGGGGGGGGGGGGGGGGGGTATGGCGGAAGTCGAAGTGACTGCTGGTTTGCCGGGCGCACCTTTCTGGCCAACGGCTTCTTGGGGGAATGGCCGTTGGTGGGGCTTTTGGTACCCGAAGAAATTGGAGCTCTGAGAACACGTAGCGTGGTTAGTCCTGTCTACCACCGTCACCATCATCAGAACACGTAGCGTAGTTAGTCCTGTCTACCACCGTCACCATCATCAGAACACGTAGCGTAGTTGGTCCTGTCTACCACCGTCACCATCATCAGAACACGTAGCGTAGTTAGTCCTGTCTACCACCGTCACCATCATCATCAGAACACGTAGCGTAGTTAGTCCTGTCTACCACCGTCACCATCATCATCAGAACACGTAGCATAGTTAGTCCTGTCTACCACCGTCACCATCATCATCAGAACACGTAGCGTAGTTAGTCCTCCTGTCTACCACCACCGTCACCATCATCAGAACACGTAGCGTAGTTGGTCCTGTCTACCACCGTCACCATCATCAGAACACGTAGCGTAGTTAGTCCTGTCTACCACCGTCACCATCATCATCAGAACACGTAGCATAGTTAGTCCTGTCTACCACCGTCACCATCATCATCAGAACACGTAGCGTAGTTAGTCCTGTCTACCACCGTCACCATCATCGTCAGAACACGTAGCGTAGTTAGTCCTGTCTACCACCGTCACCATCATCATCAGAACACGTAGCATAGTTAGTCCTGTCTACCACCGTCACCATCATCATCAGAACACGTAGCGTAGTTAGTCCTGTCTACCACCGTCTTCGTCATCAGTCCTGCAGGCCTGCCGCCAGTTGTGCAGAGTGCAGAGAACAATGGGACAGACAGTTAGGGGTGTCTTTCACCGCTCAGCACGTGCGTCACGTTCGAGATGTTTGCCCTGCCCTGCCTTTCCACCCACCCCCTGCCCTGCCCTGCCCCGCCCCCCGCCCTGCCCTGCCCTGCCCTGCCCTGCCTTTCCACCCCACCCCCTGCCCTGCCCTGCCCTGCCCTGCCCTGCCCTGCCCTGCCTTTCCACCCACCCCCCCTGCCCTGCCCTGCCCTGCCCTGCCCTGCCCTGCCTTTCCACCCACCCCCCTGCCCTGCCCTGCCCTGCCCTGCCTTTCCACCCACCCTGCCCTGCCCTGCCCTGCCCTGCCCTGCCCTGCCCTGCCCTGCCTTTCCACCCACCCCCCTGCCCTGCCCTGCCCTGCCCTGCCCTGCCCTGCCCTGCCTTTCCACCCCCCCCCTGCCCTGCCCTGCCCTGCCCTGCCTTTCCACCCACCCCCTGCCCTGCCCCCTGCCCTGCCCTGCCTTTCCACCCACTCCCTGCCCTGCCCTGCCCTGCCCTGCCCCTGCCTTTCCACCCACTCCCTGTCCTGCCCTGCCCTGCCTGCCCTGCCCTGCCCTGCCCTGCCTTTCCACCCACTCCCTGCCCTGCCCTGCCCCCTGCCCTGCCTTTCCACCCCCCCCTGTCCTGCCCTGCCCTGCCTTTCCACCCCACCCCCTGCCCTGCCCTGCCCTGCCTTTCCACCCCCCCCCTGCCCTGCCTTTCCACCCACTCCCTGCCCCTGCCCTGCCCTGCCCTGCCCTGCCCTGCCTTTCCACCCACTCCCTGCCCTGCCCTGCCCTGCCCTGCCCTGCCTGCCTTTCCACTCACTCCCTGCCCTGCCCTGCCCCTGCCTGCCTTTCCACCCACTCCCTGCCCTGCCCCTGCCCTGCCTTTCCACCCACTCCCTGCCCTGCCCTGCCCCTGCTTTCCACCCACTCCCTGCCCTGCCCTGCCCTGCCTCCACCACACCCCCTGCCCTGCCCTGCCCTGCCTTTCCACCCACTCCCTGCCCTGCCCTGCCCTGCCCTGCCTTTCCACCCACCCCCTGCCCTGCCCTGCCCTGCCTTTCCACCCCCCCCCTGCCCTGCCTTGCTAAAGGATGAGAAGAAAGAAAGATGGCAGTGTACGTCTTATATCCAGAGCGCCAAGTCTCTCTCTCTCTCTCTCTCTCTCTCTCTCTCTCTCTCTCTCTCTCTCTCTCTCACACACACACACACACACACACACACACATGATCGTCTTCTGAAGTAACTGAGAATTGAAGACGAGCAGAGACCAACGTGCTTGATATTCAGTAGGATTTTAATTCAGGCTCGCGTTTCTTCAGTCGGTCTGTCTATGACTATAGCTTTGTTTGTGATTACCCCTCTCTCATTGGAAAAGCGACTCTCTCCTTCCACTCCAGCAGGTGCCAAACTCCGTTAACAGTGTCGTTTCGACGGGACAAAAATCAACGAGGCAAAAGGGGTCGGACCCAATCTGTCTTTCATGGCCCCCCCCCCCCCCCCCCCCCCCCCCAACCCAACCCAACCCAACCCGCCCTCCCATCTCTATTACCTTTTTGAGGAGGACGGACATGCATGCAAAGAATTTCAAAATCACACACTCGTGACACTGTCTTCTCCACTAGGGTCTTTCGATGCCTCTTAAAAAAAACCGGCGTGTGTGTGTGTGTGTGTGTGTGTGTGTGTGTGTGCGCGCGCGTGCGTGTGTGTGTGTGTGTGCGCGCGCGCACGCATAATCCGCCGCTGCTGGATGCGGGACGAACACAACGATGTGAGTGTTCGTACACAACATATATTCGCATTTCTTTGGTTCGTCGCAAACTTGCCGAACCAGTTGTCCATGTGTATCAAATCTCAGAGAGTTATGTTGCTGCGAAGCTGTCGGAGGTTTGAACTGGGTGAGTCCTGTCCGTCCCTTCCTCCCTCTCCTCTACAGCTCTGATGATGGCCCTTTGCGGTCGGCTGGGTTATAAGCAACATCACATTACCTCCCCCCCCCCCCTCCTCTCCTGCATGCACGCTCATACCCAAACGTACACGCGCGCGCGCACACAATCTACACAAACACACGCACTCTCTCTCTCTCTCTCTCTCTCTCTCTCTCTCTCTCTCTCTCTCTCTCTCTCTCTCTCGCACACACACACACACACACACACACACGCATGCACACGCACGCACACACATATAATAATAATAGGACTTGGTTCACCCTTGGTCGTCCCGCCCCCGCCCCCCTGCATTATGAACTTTTAATCAAAGAACTGATTATGGATGAAAATGATGTTAATTCGAACGCTTCAGTTTCGTCGCCAAACAGAGGGGAGTGGGGGTATCTGCGAGAAGTTGAATCATGTTGTCGGTCTTGCTGTAACTGCCCGTTGACTCGAGAAATCAGTAGTCTGCACACACACACACACACACACACACACACACACACACACACACACACACACACACACACACACACGCGCGCGCGCGCGCACACCACACCACAGACGCATGCACACACACACGCACACGCACGCACGCACACACATACACACCGCAGCAAAAGTATTCTTGCTCCATCAGTGCGGGTTTAATGTTGTCTTGTACATGTAGGCCCAGTGTGACACTCAACTTTGAAATCAAACCTCGAATCTTGAGCCATATGGGCCCACCCCTTCACTGTTCGCCGCCGGGAATCTGTTTGCAGATTCACACACACACACACACACAAAGTGACTGCATATAGAGGATATCAATTTATCACAGCAGAGGGGTGACTATATGTGGAGGATATAAATCTGTCACAGCCAGAGGGGTGACTTTATGTGAGGATACATATAAATCCATGGCAGCCAGCAGAGGGGTGACTTTATGTGGAGGATATATATAAATCTATCACAGTCAGCAGAGGGGTGACTTTATGTGGAGGATATATATATATATATAAAGCTAACACAGCCAGCAGAGGGGTGACTTTATGTGGAGGATATATATAAATCTATCACAGCCAGCAGAGGGGTGACTTTATGTGGAGGATATATATAAAGCTAACACAGCCAGCAGAGGGGTGACTTTATGTGGAGGATATATATAAATCTATCACAGCCAGCAGAGGGGTGACTTTATGTGGAGGATATATATAAAGCTAACACAGCCAGCAGAGGGGTGACTTTATGTGGAGGATATATATAAATCTATCACAGCCAGCAGAGGGGTGACTTTATGTGGAGGATATAAATCTATCACACAGCCAGCAGAAGGGTGACTTCATGTGAAGGATGTAAATCTATCACTGCCAGAGGGGTGATTACATGTGAAGAATGTACATTTCATTTCTCTCTCTCTCTCTCTCTCTCTCTCTCTCTCTCTCTCTCTCTCTCTCTCTAGCTTTGTAGAATAGGAACGGCAAGCATGGCTAAGCAAATAGTTTTACTGTTGTGAATAATTATTGTCGTTACCATTCTCTCTCCGTCTCTGTCTGTCTGTCTGGCAGTTTTGTCTGTCTCCCTCTCTCTTCGTCTGTCTGTCTGTCTCTTTCTCTCCGTCTGTCTGTCTCTCTCTCTCTCTCTCTCTCTCTCCCTCCCTCCCCTTCTCCCCCCCCCCGCATGTTCGAACATGGCGTATTTAGCCCACCCTATCCACCCCATCCACCCTCTTCTCTCTTGTTCTCTCCCCCCCCCCCCCCCTCCCCCCCCCCCCCCTCCTCCCGCTACCCCGACGTTTCGTCCTTTCAGCTGCCAAGGAGCGGCACAGTATCTGTCGCTGCACGCCTCGCCCCCAGCACAAAAGCCGCCTCCCCCCCAAAAAGGGGCTGGCTGTTGTTTGGCCACGTCAGCTGTACCTGGGCTGGAAGCAGGCTGCTGCAATCCTTGTCCCCCCCCCACCACCCCCCACCACCCCCACACCCCGCACTCCTGCCCTTCACCCGATAATGCGAGTTTAAATTCAGTCTCGGTCATTAGCCGAGTGTGCGCCGTTGTTGTTGCTGTTGTCCCTGTGATGTGTCTCGCCAGTATCGCGGTGATTTCTGAGGTAGCCCAGACTGCCGGGTTTTTTTTTGGCTTGCTACTAGAGGTAAGGAAGATAAGGGAGCGACACACAGGCATGCAACGGGATCCGTGTGTGTGTGTGTGTGTGTGTGTGGGGGGGGGGGGGGGGGGGGGTGTTAGTATTCTGGGCCTGGTGTAGCTCACTTTGCTTCACTGTTCTTTTTTTTTTTGTCTGTAGAAATTCCTATTGGCTTGGAGGATGAGGCGATCCTATAAACAGTTTATCAAATTTTTTTTGTATAAACGTGCGCGCGCGAGCGCGTGTGTGTTCGTGCGCGCGCGCGCGCAAGGAGCGACTATGATGATAGAGCGACAAACCTTAATGTGTGGCCCATTGCGATCGGCTGGGCTATAAAGAAAAAATGAATTGAACATGAGGAGTTGATTACTGTCTCCTGTATCAAGTTTTTTTTTTTAAACCAAAAATGAAAAAGAAACGTTGCCATAAACTTATGAAATTCATGAGTTTCTTCTGTCAATGTCTAAAAGTTGATTAGGAACTCAACAGCGGATGTAGTGCTGGATAAACAGAGCGTGTAGTGAAAGCGGATGTAGTGCTCGATAAACAGAGCGTGTAGTGGAAAGCAGAGGCAGGGCTGACCCGTCAAGCCGTGACAGACAGAGCAGAACTAGCGTTTGACTGAAGAGCCCTCGGATCCGGGTAAGCGCGATCCGTTCAGTTCAGTGATTATTTGAATGCCTGTTCAACATCTGTGATACTAGACGGTATCAAAAGCCAACAGATCATTGAGGATGTCAGACCCACTGTCTCTGGTCATTTTCTCTCACCTCTGTCCTTCACATGTTAGAACCTAGACACTCCACTAAAAATACTTCTGAAAATACTTTTTTTTTTTCAAAAAAGAAAATCACAATAATCTGCCCAACTCTGACTGGGCAAGAACGTGTGCTATGTCCGTAATGCATGTGCCATAAGATATTATCGGTGCTTTCAAAATATGCAGTATTCATACCTTTTGATTTGTGTTGCCCTGTTAAAATTGGGGCAGTGTAACAGAATATGACAGCGCGATCCTCCGACAACGACGTTACGCCACATGTCTGTCACTCAGCCACAAGTTGTCGATGGAGACAGGTGGACTTCGATTTGTCTTTGATGACGACATGATACCCTTGGTCGAATCAACTCCATCGATGAGTTTGAACGGGCGGCGGCTGAGAGGCTGATTATTTTTAGCAACAGTTGTGAACTGCACTGGTTGACTTCAGGGAGGCTTGGAACAGGAGGCGCATTCAAGATGGAGGCCAAAGATACACCATGCACTGCTCTTTCATCGCAGGTCGTAGGCTTACAGCCTGCGCGCAGGATAACCGTAGGTCTTTAAGCTGGTTGTTGACGTGTATTTTGAAGCTGTATGTGCAGCACAATCGAAAGCTTAATGGAGAAAATTGCCCTCAATAATGGCAGCCTTGATTTTCTTTTTTTTTTCCCCCTGAAATTTGCTCGTATTTGCGATTCCCTTCCATGAAGATAGCTCGGGTCAACCTGATACCGGTCGTAAAAGATCTGTGGAATGTTCATAGCATTGTATGGAAATGTATTTCATGGGGATGATTTTAAAGTTCTGTGCGATGTTCATAGGCATGTCTGGACATGTATTACATGGGAATGATTTTAAAGTTTTGTGCGATGTTCATAGGCATGTCTGGACATGTATTACATGGGGATGATTTTAAAGTTTTGTGCGATGTTCATAGGCATGTCTGGACATGTATTACATGGGGATGATTTTAAAGATTTGTGGAATGGTGATAGGAAATGACATTTAACTTGGCTTTCAACAGGATCGCCAAAGCGACGATTTAATGTCGACCGGTGTTGGCAACTGACACAAAAAGGTATCTTGAATACAGATTCAGCATTGACACCTGCCCGGAACATGCCGAGATGTCCAGGTCTATGTTGTGATTCCGTGCCAGCTGGACATTCCACACCGTTCCATTACTACTCAGTCCTGCCTAACGGTTTCAGAATATCGGTTCGTGACTACTGAGGAACAGTTATAAAAGTGTGACATTAATGTGACATTATCCAATGCAGTTATAAAAGTGTTATGAAAGTTTGACGTTAATGTCACGTTATCCAATACAGTTATAAAGAGTGACGTTAATGTGACATTATTCAATACAGTTATAAAGAGTGACATTATTCAATACAGTTATAAAGAGTGACATTATCCAATAAGCCTCGAGAACGAAAGCGAAAGTTGCATTGAAGGTCACGCACAGTCAGAACTTTAAAACCCTGTCAGATATCGCGTCATGACAATGACAATTACGAACATACAAAAGGAATCCGATGGCTATGGTAACATTTTATTGTATCAGAGAGGGAGAAGCGGTTATATACAAAAAGCAGTCCGATAGTTATGGTGACGTTTTTATTGCATCGGAGATGGAGAAGCGGTTACATACAAAAGCAATCCGATGGCTGCAATGGCGTTTTATTGTATCGGAGATAGAGAGAGCGATTATTAGAACTGATGTGGAAAAATCCACGGGAAGACTGTTCATCATGCTCTGCTTGCAGTCAGGTTCTCCACCACAGTTCAGCACTTGGGAGTTGTGTCACGTAGGCTACAAGTGATTTCAACAACAACAAAAATTTGTTTGGGAAATTTGTCATACAGTGGCAGAAGCCTAAATTGTAAGTAAAGCGGCCGTTTAGATTGCCCCCCCCCCCCCCCCCCCCCCCCCCCCCCCCCCCCCCCCTTTTAGTTTGTAAATTTTTGTTTTCATTACGGAAGTCTGCTCAGTTGCACTTGCATGAATGAAAACGATCATATTTGTGAGTGACCATATACATCTGTTACGACCACTCTCCCCTCTCCCCACCGTCTCTCTCTCTCCTCCCAAAGACTGTCTTGAATTATTCATGCAGGCATCATTCCAACTATGCCACATTGCTTTCTTCTGCTCTCGCATTCGTTTCGTGTTTTACCACCCCAGAGCACAGAGCTCACAAGCGTTAGCGAATGTAAACTAGTATGCTGTTGTGACTGGTATAACTATTTCATTTTTCGTTCCAAAGGAAAACGATAGCATGGCTTCTGAAGAGAAATGACTTCGAACTATGCAGTCCTGCGCGCTCTCTCTCTGCCAGGCAAGGGAAACACTAAGCGAAAGAAACAAACCACCAGCAAACCGCATCTTTAAGAACAATGTGCTTGGGACGTATATTGTACTCTGTCTGTCTCTGTCTCTGTCTGTCTGTCTGTCTCTCTCTGTCTCTGTCTCTCTCGTTTCGATTTAGGTGTCAGGTCACACTATTTCCGGGCTGTCACCAACCTGGAAAAAAAAAATACAGCGACTAATAATCGACTTCCTGCTTATATTCAGTGTCAGCGATACAGAATCAGCTCGCGCGTAGTTATGAGTCATAACTACTATTGAACTTTGAACCAAAAAGGGCCGCTAGTAAACGTTAGCTTGTGAAAGGGTTCTGCATCACTGCAAGTGGACTGAAAGCGTATTTGAACGGCCCGTGAGAGAGACGTGGGTAAGTGTTAGGAGGAGCCGGTCAAAGACTGTAAACGCGTTGAACAGAGCGGAGCTTGAAAGCGCAACGAGTCAAGAAGACTAGAGAGTGTTCTTGACACCATCTCGTTTCGCAGTATGTACTGTACTATTCTTCGTCAGTATGTTCCAGTTGCTTTATGTTTTTCTTTTTTCTTCTTTATTTTGAACTCTGTGTTGTGTGCGTGTGATTCTGTAGGGTTGTCATCGAACTGCAGTGGATCTTGCGCTGTCACTCGAAATGTCTAGCTTATGAGTGGGAAAGTGTCAACTCTCGGTGTGTGTGTGTGTGTGTGTGTGTGTGTGTGTGCGCGTGCGCGTGCGTGCGTGCGCGCGTGCTTGCATGTGTACGTGCGTGCGCGTGTCAGAGAGAGGGAGGGAGAGAGACGGAACGACAGAGTGGCGGTCTAAAAGGAGGAATGGAATATTGCACCCTTAAGTGGGGGGGGCATGGGGCTTGGGGGGGGGGGGGGGGGGGGGGGGGGGTTAGTCTTCAGGAACTGGCATGTACAATTAGCTGTATGGAAAAAAAGACAGAAACCACGCATATGCAAGCACGCACCACACACTTACATAGTCTGAAAGATGAAACCAAGCTAGTGCATGCACGCCCACACACACGCGCGCGCGCGCGCACACGCACGCACTCACACACACACACACGCGCTCGTTCACACGCACGCACACGCGCGCGCGCGCACGCACACACACACACACACACACACACACACACACACACACACACACACACACACACACACACACACACACACACTCACTCACTCACTCACTCACTCACTCACTCACTCACTCACTCACTCACTCACTCACTGACCATTTACTGTCAGATTAACATAGTGTTTGTACTGAACAACGCACGCACGCACACACAATGAAAATCGCACTGAAAAGACCGTGGAGAAGTGGCAGCTATTTCAGCCGGAGTGGAGAGTGGCACGATAACTAGATATGATTCAAGCTTATTTTGACTGCAGGAAATTACTGCTAATCAGAAAATCTTTCCCACAACTCTCTCTCTCTCTCTCTCTCTCTCTCTCTCTCTCTCTCTCTCTCTCTCTCTCTTAAAATCTCGTTGCATAATTTAGCTTAGCAAGGACAGATCGGAAGAATAGGCCCTGCCTAAAATCTCAATCCTTGATCGAATAAAAGTGTTCTCTCTCTCTCTCTCTCTCTCTCTCTCTCTCTCTCCTCTCTCTCTCTCTCTCTCTCTCTCTCTCTCTCTCTCTCTCTCTCTCTCTCTCTCTCTCTCTCTCTCTCTCTCTCTCTCTCAGGACAAGGTGCGTGGGACGGTGGATCTGTGGGCTGTACGCCTGGTTTTAATATTGTATGGATTGTTCGTACAGTCACGGACTGTTTTTTTTTTTTTCTTTTTTTTTTTTTCCGGCTGGTCTGACGCGCCAGCCTGTCTTCTTGTCCTCGTCTTCTGCCCGGTTTTCTTTTTTCTTTTTTTTTTTCTTTTTTTGAAAATTCCTTTAACCGCTCTCCCCCTGAGTCTTTTTTTTTCTTCTTTTTCTTTGTGTGTGTGTGTGTGTGTGTGGGTCTTTACCTTCAGCCTTTATCCTTAGACCGCCGCAACCCTTCTACCCACCTCTCTCTCTCTCTCTCTCTCTCTCTCTTCCCCACCCCCCCCCCCCCCCCTCCCCTGTCAAACCCACTGAAAAGGCATTTACAATAGTGGGGTGGGGGGGGAAAAATTTATAAAGAAATCATTGGGCAGGGCAAAGAGAGTGTGAAGAAGAACGTCTTTTGGCTGCAGACAGTGTGCGACGAATTCATGTCTGAAGAACTCTGTGTGTGTGTGTGTGTGTGTGTGTGTGTGTGTGTGTGTGTGTGTGTGTGAGTGCGTGCGTGCGTGCGTGCGCGTACGCTTGTGCGATTTGTCGTGGTGATGATAAATTGTGCATTCAAGATTGAATTGCGTGAGGTCAAGGTAGTATTGAGAGGGGGGGGGGGGGGGGGGGGGGGCAGGGTTGTCAACACACAGCTCATCAGGTGTTTGTGGTATGTTTCAGATCGTGATCAGCTGATCCCTCCTTTGGCTTTCAGCTTGGATATCGTCAGCTACTGATTAAGGTCAGCGGCCCACTGTGTGTGCTTACACACGCGCGACACACAACTTTTCAGGCACCACACCTCTTTCTTGCATGTCGTGCGTGCTGGAAATAAATGAGTCGAAAAGGAGAGAAAAAAACATGCGGCAGTGGGATTGTTTATCTGGCTCTTTCCCAGCACAGCACACGAAGTGTATACTCTCCGCCAAACAAAGAAGAAAACGAACAGAAAAAAAAAGGATTTATTTTCGAAAGTAGTTTAAGTGCCCATCAGCACATACTCTTTGCACCGGAATAATTCTTCACGCTGAAACACTCATCCCTCAACACACGAAAAGGTGGAGTTTGGAAAGAGAGGAGGTAAATGCCGCCCAGGACGCAGACAGACAGAGTACAGGACCAGACACAATGCATTTCGACCTCTTGGGTCTTCTTCAGGGCGAAAACAAATATTTAGGACAGTGAAAACGAAGAACGAGAAACCACTTATCTTCTGTTGGACAGTGAAAACGAAGAACTTGAAAAGGTGTTCTATACCGAATTAACGTTGCTTCTTTGAAATGCAAGTGAAACTTCTAGGGGGGGGGGGGCGGGCTAAGTGGGTGTCATAGGAGGTTTTTTTTTTTTTGTTGACGAGCGGATAAGCTTTCCTTTCAAACTCGTCATACTTCAGTCAGGCCACGTGATACGAATGGATTGAAGGAGTCGCACGTTTGTCGATGTCCATTGAGGGGACATGATAGGCCAGATTTGGCATTTTGAGGCTGCCTACCGCCGTTGCAGGCCAAATGGAATGGGTCTGAGACTGCATCGGTTCAAATACACATGAGGAAGGGGGAGAGAGAGGGGATGGTCAGAGGGAGGAGGAGGAGGAGGAGGGGAGGGGTGTGTGTGTCTATGATTATCTTTCTTGTTCACCCTGAGCTTTCATGGTCCATAGAAACTGTTGGTGCAGAAGGACTCGCATCAGTACACCCCGTGCACATTCCACTCCGGACAGAGCAAAGCAAGCAGCATTGCCTTGAAGTTGGCTGTTTTATGTTATCAAAACGAAGGATAGATGCTGTGATCGATCAGTTCATTATCCTACATTTAATCCCCAGGATTCATTTAGATGTTTTGTTTTGTTTTTTCATTTTAACTGCAGCAAGAAAAATTGATCTGCTGAATTTCGCATCCGTGTTCCTTAACGAGGTTTCGAGGTGGCCGGAAAATGCCATTCCTGATTCATAATTATTCAAGTGCCTGCAGATGAGCTCTTCTGCTGTTACAGCGTGTAAGGTCAAGTGGACTGTGTAGGCCTGTAATCAAGGGGTGGGGGTTGGAGGGTGGAGGAGGGGATTCGGAGAGGAGTACGGTAGGAACATGACAGTGTAAGGATTTTTTTGTCCTGCTCCTTTATCGTTTATTGGCATACTTGCTGGACAGCACCGCCACCACTGGCTTGACTGGAAGTCACGTGTTTTTAAAATAGTTCTTAGGGAGTCCGCCAAAGACAAGGACAAACAAGTTAAAAGACAAAAACACAACGCGTTTCGATCTCCTCGGTCTTCTTCAATCAAGACAGGCGTTCAGGACTATGAAAACGAAGAACGAGCACTGACTTATCTTCTCATATTGGGCGCAAGACGGGCGTGAACTGGAGTCATGTGTCTTTGTCTTGCGGGGCGGAGCGCTACAGCTCCGAATTCTTCAGTGATTAATACACTGCCCTCATTTTGGTGACAAGACAGTAACATAACAAGAACTCCCAGTCCACCGCGAACGGTGCGAGTGAGATTAGCTCTCAGAGGCTTCAGTAGAAGTGGAAATGACCCTTCTTATGCTCTTGAGCCTACTCATCTTAGAATGCTGGTTCCGCTTTGTTAGAAAGAGTCCTCTACGTGATAAACCAATAACCTTGTGTTATTTGGTCATTACATTCAGTGTACACAAAAACTGACCCATCATACATGTGATAAACCAATCACCTTGTGTTGTTTGGTCAGTACAGTCAGTGTATGCAAAACTGACACATCCTACACGTGATAAACCAGTCAACTTGTGTTATTTGGTCAGTAAGTCAGTGTGTGCAAAACGGACCCATCCTACACGTGATAAGCCAATCACCCAGTGTTATTTGGTCAGTACAGTCAGTGTGTGCAAGCTGCATGGATTCCTTGAGTAAGTTGACAAAAGCACAAGGGGGTAAACAAGGCTTTAAAATCCATCCATCTCTCTCTCTCTCTCTCTCTCTCTCTCTCTCTCTCTCTCTCTCTCTCTCTCTCTCTCTCTCTCTCTCAAGTTTGCATACATGATCAGTGTTTTCCCTCGACATACTTTTTTCATGGATAAATATACATCCAACGACCGAAAACTTGGGCACCGTTTCTGACCCCCCTTCCTTACGAATTTTCTTCCATCTGCTGTTACAGTATGTGTGGGTCCTTGTTTGTCTAGGCTGAAATGAACGCATTCGGGGTGTTTTTTGTTTTTTTCTTTCTTTCTTTCTTTTTTTTTTCAAACCGTCTTTTGCTTTGACGGCTAGCCTCTTTGTGTACTCGTGGTTAGTGTCACGGACCAGTTATCACGAATGTGCGGTTTGGTTATCTGGTCAAAAGAAAAATCCAGTGAGGAGAAACTCTTCGCTCCTGTTCACAGCGAAAACGGTGCGCTGTAGCCGCAAACGAGAACTGCCTGCATGATCGAGTGACATCCACGTGAAGCGTCGTGTTAAGATCGTCGGTCAAAGCCAGTGACCAAAAACTGTAGTCCGCATCACAAAGCCTCTCACCAAAAGTGCAGTTGTCTGTATCACAAAGCCTCTCACCAAAAGTGGAGTTGTCTGTATCACAAAGCCTCTCACCAAAAGTGCAGTTGTGTGTATCACAAAGCCTCGCACCAAAAGTGCAGTTGTCTGTATCACAAAGCCTCTCACCAAAAGTGCAGTTGTCTGTATCACAAAGCCTCGCACCAAAAGTGCAGTTGTCTGTATCACAAAGCCTCTCACCAAAAGTGCAGTTGTCTGTATCACAAAGCCTCGCACCAAAAGTGCAGTTGTCTGTATTAAAAAGCCACTGACCTAAAGTGCAGTTGTCTATCACAAAGCTTCTGACCAAGGCTCTAGTTGTCTGTATAACAAAGCCTTTGACCAGAGGTGTAGTTGTCTGTATCACAAAGCCTTTGACCAAAGGTCTAGTTGTCCGTATCACAAAGCCTCTCATCAAACGTGTAGTTATCTGTATAACAAAACCTCTGACCAAAAGTGCAGTTGTCTGTATCACAAAGCCTCTGACCAAAAGTGCAGTTGTCTGTATCACAAAGCCTTTGACCAAAAGTGCAGTTGTCTGTATCACAAAGCCTTTGACCAAAAGTGCAGTTGTCTGTATCACAAAGCCTTTGACCAAAAGTGCAGTTGTCTGTATCTCCCGGGCCTGGGCAATGCAGGGACAGGAACCGTAGATCTGAGCCCAGTCATGTGCTGTCGGAATTCACGCTCTCATTGATCAGCCTGTAAAAGGAAAAAAAAAAAAAAAAAAAAAAAAAAAAAAAACTTCATTCTTACGCTCTCTCTCTCTCTCTCTCTCTCTCTCTCTCTCTCTCTCTCTCTCTCTCTCTCTCTCTCACACACACACACACACACACACACACACACACACACACACACACACACACCCGTTGAACTCTGACCTATTTCCAATCCAACGTGTCCACAGGATGCCACGTCGTCATCGCAGAGGGCATCGTCAAGGCTGGGGTCACGGACGCTTCGGAGGTGGCGCGCACCATCACGGCCACGGACGCCATGGCGGTTACAGCGGTTACGAAGTGGACCTGGGCTGGCTGTTCGAGCCTGGCCGCTTTCGCTTCGATCGTCGCCCTGGGTGCTATAACTACGGGCACCTGGGCCCCGGACAGCGAGGAGGAGGACGAGGGGGCCACGGGAGTTTCCGCCGGTGTAGACCAGGCCCAGCCCAGTGAGTTGCGGGGGTGGGGAGGGGGGGGGAGGGGGGTGGATTGCCGAGCATGGTTTGTAGGTCTGTTGTGTGGAGGTTGTGTTGTATTCATGTGCGCTGTGTTGGTTGGGTCATGGCAGAGAGACTTCTCTGCAACATCAGCACAACGTCATGGTAAAGCAATACATACCCCCCCCCCCCCACCCACCCCCCCCCCCCGCGCGCGCGCGCGTGTGTGTGTGTGTGTGTGTGTGTGTGTGAGAGAGAGAATCAAAGTGGATACTGCACGACGCCGATTTTTTTTTTCACTTTGTTCCTGTTTGTTTATGTTGTTTGTTTACCTTTCAAAGTGGATGAAGTGTTCTCTGCGGCCTTTCATGATTATGCACGGCTCTGCCAACTTTTTTTTTTTTTTTTTTTTTTTTGGCTATCTACATATGTGCATGTTCTTTACATACATAAGTAGATCATGTATGGCGCTAGCTTCCTTTCTTTTTCTTTTTTTTTTCTTTTTGTTTTTATCTGTCGGCAGAATTGTACAGCATGACCTACTTGTTTTCTGTCAGCGTGTGCTTCTGTTGACCTTTTAAACGGGGGACAAAGTAATGGGCGCTACCTCCTTCTGCATCTGTTTTGATTGACCTTTCAAACTGGATCATCGACAACCTTGCCCATTGTTTTTCACTGTCTGCCTATTTCCTACGGGGTGGCAAAAGAAAATGGCAGTTGCCTCCCCTTGGTTTCCTGCCCCAGGGCGGCCGGTGAGAGGGGCAACATGGTCATGGGACGGAAGTTCTGAAAGGTGGGACGGAAGTTGTAAAATGTACAGGTCAGAGTTCGGGGTGACACCAAAAGTTAAGTAGTAACAACAAAGTTTAAACAGATGGAGATCGCCATGGCTCTGTTAAAAAAAGAATTTTTTTTAATGTGAAAAAGATTTTATCCCGGAATTTGGGGTCAGTAAATTAGCTGTGCCAAACATCAGCAAAAATATCAGAATGATGCAGGACCTGTGGACTCCTTGTGTTTGTACGTCATTGGTAGGGCATTAGGATTTTGAAGTGAGAATTCTTGCAGATGACAGGTAAAATGAAAAGTCATGTCGATCGTGCTTGCATAGAAAAGGAAACGGACACGGGACCCGCCACAGAGTCAAGAATGGTATAGGTCAAGAGCTGGACTGTGCGATGAATACGTTTTGGTACTGGCTGATCTGATGTTCTGAGAAAAGCCAGGTGCAGCTTTGAATGTAATGAGGACATAATTATGACGTTTGGGGCCTAAACTACAACCGCGAGCTCGGAACAAAAGACGCCAAGAGTTCCGGGCGTTGGCGCAGCAGCCATCACCTTTCTCCTGATGTTTATTTAACGTCAGTTCAGTAAAGTAGTTGTTGCGTGATGTTGCTGTTGAGCAGACGGACGCTGGGTGCAACAATGAGACCCCCTCCCCCGTCTCCCTCCCCCTCACCCCCCCCACCCCCCACCCCACCCCCGTCCTGGCGACGAGACGATATCATCGTCAAACTGGGTAAGCAAGGTCGGCCAGGACCAAGGTCACTGTGGCCCGCGCTGAGTTTGTTCACCTCGGCAGTGTGGACACGCACACCACCACTAAGGCTGTATGCAGAGCATCGGTAGGAGTTGTTAATAGAACATAAAAGAGACCGGCAAATCCACTACTAGAACAGATCGCCCTGGCCTAGCCACTCAAAGAAGAAACAGAGAGAGAGAGAGAGAGAGAATGATCGTCTGTTCAGTCAGGCTGAAAGCTACCACCATGCTTCGTCTGACAGTTCATTTGTTTTCCTTTTAAATTATTTATTTAACTTTACACTAGAATGTGATAAGAATTGAAAAGCCATGTATCTCTTATTTTACTCACCGAGCTTGTTTCTGAATTAAACAGAGAGGGACAACGCATCGAAATCCGTCCCTACAGCTTTTTACCTTCACGTTTGGATTTTGATGATAAACAGCCTTTGCGGTGGTTGGAGTGGATTGGACTTTGGGGGGGAAAAAGGCTGTGAGAGGGATGGTGATGGTGGAGGAAATTTGCGGTAGTTTAGAGGATTATACTTTCTTTACATTTCACTTGTTGATAGTAGCGTGCGCGCGCGCGGACACACAAGCACGTACGCATGCACGCACGCACGCACATGCACACACACCATGCCAGCTGGGCGACTGTGTGGTTCGGCTGGTTTCTCCGACTGGCCTCACTGACCTAAAGGCCAGACAAGAAGTTGACGACAGAGACGGGCAGGGCGACAGTGGCTTGGTGTGGTGTCTGTCCAGTTTGACCAGTTGCCACACACACATCATGGCGGTCCGGACAGATTTTTGCACATAAACAGATCCTTATGTGTCTGACTGGAGTCACCGGCTGCAAGGGAAGGAGGAGGGAAAGAGTCGGTTATGTTTTTCATATGTCTCTCTCCCACGTCCCTCCTCCTCTTTCTTTGTCTCCCCCCCCCCCTCCCCCCGCCGCTCCCCGGCCCCCCTTCCTGCCCTTCTCTCGTCTTCCTTTCCTTCCCTTCATACCCCCTCTCTACCCCTTCCACCCAGTATCTCAAGATCTGCGCCATTTCGGTCGTTATTCCAAACATGGCAAAAAGGTCATTGACTCAGTGTATCTGAATCGTGGGTTGGTGGGTACATGGCTGAGATGAAAGGATTTAGGACGAGGGTCTCATGAAAACGGCTGAGCAGATGTCTGACCTACACATTAACCCAACGCGCTGGTCAGACTTTGACTACGTAGCCATCTAACATTGTCTGCACCATTATTTTCATTGTATGCTTGTGTATATGCAGTGTGTGCGTGTGCATGTGTGTGAATGCGCGCGCGCAAGCGTGCGTACATGTTCTGTGGTTTCTTTGAGCATGCTCCTGCATGGGTATGTGTGCGCAGTTGTGCGTATAGTGACGAGTACGGGTTGCAGGTGGTGGTCCTCCAAGGGAAAGATTCAGAATGTGTTCTCTATTACTTGTAGAGTAGTTTGCAACTTACAATTTCACTTCCACCCATTCTCTTATTAATGATGGAAGGAACAACTGTCTAGTTCTAGTCATCAAAACAAATCTGTATTTTTCTCGGAACTGTCAAAAGTACTGAGAGAGTGGCTCAGGAATAATTCACTTATAAGTGCTTGTGCTCCGAGTGACAGACCGAATTAGGGGCGAGTTCAGACGTGAAATAATGTGTGAACAACAAACAACTAACACAAGTTAAATGTAATTTTACACACCAACTGTTCTTGTCTGTACGAGGGTAAAATGTACATAATTATGAATAGATCTTCCGTCAAATCAGTCTTTGTTTGGGTTGACTTTTTCCCCACGGTATTTCATCATAAAAAAAAGGGGGGGGGGGGGGGGGGGGGGGGGTGTGTTGTAACTTGAATTGATGTCCAGGGCGTTTTCCAGTACTTTATTAGCTGGAGTGGTGTGTGGATCTCTCCCCAGTTGCTTGGGACTGGTCCACCTTCTCTGTGAGCAGGCCATTTGGTCTGCTTGACCACGTAGTAGTGAGATTCTTGATCAAATAGAATTCTTGTCACCAAATAGTGGCACAAAGTTGTACTGTTAAAACATGCGGCATACCTACAAGCAGTGCAGAGTCTCCAGACTTGGGAACGTAGTTTCAACTTACAGTACTTCTGGGTTAATCGGTGACACCAGACACACAGAATCACAGAGTAGAAGAGATGAACGTTCCGCTGTCTGGCATCCTCCAGTGTTCCTTGTTGGTTCACTGACGGTGATCAGTTCTAAGCCTTTGATGGGGCAGAAGAAGCCAGAAGGCTTGATCTCCCCTTTTTGTGTACTAAGCCACACATCGGTCTCTGATGCCCTGTGATTGACAGACTGTTAGAGAAACATGATAGCCAACAGTATCAGTACAGAAAAGAAGGGGGTTTAGTCGTCTGAGAGGGAGTGTGTGTGTGTGTGTGGGGTGGGGGGGGGGAGGGGGGGGGTTGATGTGTTATGGGACAGTCATCCCCCACCACCTAGAGTGTGTGGTCATAACATTGAGATTAGTCAGGACAGTCTCCAAGATGTTGGAGGTATTTTTTTTAGCCATTATGCTGATGAACAAAGCTAAGATACCTGTGAGGCACGTGCAGGTACAGACAGTGGGCCAGTCGAGTACTAGCACAACACATATAAATCTACGGCTGTCTTCCCCGTGACCACGGTGAGTGGGGAAAGGAAAGGGAGAGAGGGATCTTAGCCGGCATCTCTAAAGTAGAGGGGAAGGCTGAGGGAACCCTTTACCCATTCACAGTCGGTCGCTGCACAATCAGATAAGGAAAGAAGGGAGAGAGGGTGAGTGGAGCTGGCGACCCGCGCTATAGTTGCATAAAAATTCTCAGTTCCATTGTCGTCAGCACTGCGTGCCCGTCATGGTTTTTGTTTGACGTCACATGTCCGTCAGGACACACCAAGGGGAGAGTGTGAGGGGAGGGGTTGATGGGGTAAAAGTAGAGACGGAAAAATGACGTAAACTGATAATCCTAATTCCTGTTTGTGAGACAGACACAGAGAGAGAGAGAGAGAGAGAGAGAGAGACGGAGACACAGAGAGATGATGGCTTTTCAGTTGTCACGTGTGTGTTTGCGCGCACGTGCATACGCGTATGTACGCACGCACGAGTGTGTGCGTGTGTTACATTTGAGGAGAACGAATGTTCAGATGACATTACTGATCAGGAACAATGATAATGACGATATCTGGTGAGGTCAAAATAATTATGACGAATGTGCTACTTAGTGGAATGGAAAAAAAAGATATTTAAAGAAAACGAAGTAAAAATGGAAAGCATATGACATGAAAGTATTAGTAAGGTAATCAACAGACAGACATACTATGACTTCTCACACACACACACACACACACCACCACCACCACCACCACAGCATGTGGAACACATGACGCGCGCATACATCTTTCCATCTATCACCACCACTACCCACATGCACATGAGCTCGCGTGCCTTCGGATCGCGCAGAAGACAACCACCTCTTTCTCGCCATCCATCAACACCAGCTCACCCACAGGCATCGGAAGCCCTTAGTTATTAATCTGAGGTCCCCAGAATTTGTGCCAGTCTGTGTTTTCTTTCTTGGCGCGACGACTTCCAGTTAAGTAAAACCAGTTTGGGGGGGGGGGGGGGGGGGGGGGGTGGGGGGGAGTGTGATCTGGTGTATGGTCTGAACTGGAAACATGACATTTGAACTGAAGTAACAATCCTTCCAACCCGACCTCATTTTCATTATTATCTTGTCTTTTTTTTTTTGGTATTTTTATTCTTTCATTTAGTAGTACCTTCTTTGCTCAGAGATATTTTAGGGTCTTTTATATGTTGCTAACAACTTTACGACAAGAACGCCAAGAACAGGAACGCCCGCGCGTGCACACGCTGTAGTTGGACGTTGCTTTACTGACTCGTTCTTCACAATGTTGCTCCTGCAAGTGGGATGATGCCTCCATTCTGCGTGGAATCCCGAGTTCATTCCTCCCGGCTGTCATGCTGGCCATGACACCTCCGCCCGACCCTCCACCAAACACCAGAACGCAGGCGTGTCGAGTCAGCTAATCCTGGGGGCAATCTCCCCCGATATCCGGCCTGCATAAATGTCAGTCGGCCACCCCTCCGTCTGCCTCTGCTCTGTGCCCACTAAATTCCATTATCTTTTTACGTACTCCTTGTGAGACTAATGGCGACCTTTACTTATGTTTCTCCCTGCCGCCCACCCCACCTTTTCACTCTTCGCTAAGCGTCCTTCATCCACTCCCACCACCATCACTCTCTCTGTCTCTCTCTCTCTCTCTGTCTCTCTCTCTCTCTCTCTCTCTCTCTCTCTCTCTCTCTCTCTCTCTCTCTCTCTCTCTCTGTCTCGTGTCGCCCCCCTGAACTCAATTGTTTTCCTCCATTCTCCTACCCTCCTTTCACACTCGCTCCATTCCACTGCAGCCAGATTCCTTGTCTAACATTGATCTCCGTCACATGTGTCCGTCTTTTTTATCCACTAAGGTAGCTTGCAGAAAAACATTGTCTAAAAGCACACCCACAACGTCCTTTGTCCACTCCCACCACCACCACCACCACCACCTCTCTCTCTCTCTCACACACCACACACACACACACACACACACACACACACACACACACACACACACACACATACATACATGATTGTCACTCCCAAGTACAGACGATTTATCTGAAACCTGAGATCTGTTGTTAATCTTCAGTGAGAAGGTTGCTCTCTAAACTTGCCCTCAGTATATTGTTCACATAATGCATCAGTTGTCTTAACCCTGCAGCGGTCTTTGGCCTTTCATGGCATGGCCTTTGTTGGGAGGTCGTCTACTATTTATATGTTCGCCCTGTGAAAAGAGTAATGCAGGTGGAAGCAGCTGTCTTACGAAAGCCTTACATGTTTTGTGTTCATGTCCAGTTGGGATGGGTTCCAGTGTTTGAACGACTACGTAGCCTGCCAGTCGGGATGAATGCTGGCATAAATATGCATGTGTGTAGGCAACATTGATCCATGGCTGTGTGGGAGTGTGTTCATGTGCGCAACCACATACTTTGTCAGTCTACCGCTGTCTGTCAGTTTTCCTCTTGGTGTGTGTCCTGTCATCCGGGAGAATCAACTGTGTGCTGACTGCTTTGTGCAGGGCCAGACCAAGAGCATCGGGACGTCCTGCAAGTGGACAAAGTGGACTTCCTGGTGGCTGACAACGTGAAGAAGCACCACACGGAGGAGTATGACATCACTGAAGGCCCCACACCTCAGCTGGTGGTCCGCCGTGGGCAGCAGTTCACCATCCGGATGGACTTCACCCGGCCCTATGACTCCGCCCAAGGACGACCTCCGCCTTGTCTTTGAGATTGGTAATGTTTGGCGGTTTTGCTTGCTTGCTTGTGTTGTATGTGGGTTATGCTTTTATGTTACTTTTATTTGTTCAGTGGCGGTGATCGTGGTTGATGGCCACAGTGTAAACCAGTTGGTCTTAAAAGATTCAGTGGACTTTTTGCACCTTGTCAAAAAATGATGAAAAATTCAGATATATACGATTCCCTGGGGGACTGCTGTTGCTAGGACTGTGGCAGAGCAACTGGGTGTGGTTCTGTAGGGGGAACTGGGCATGGGGACTTGGACAGAAGGGGAAACAGGAGAGCTGAATATGGAAAAGCCTGTCTTCCTTTTCTGGGCCTACAGGTGAAGACCCCAAAGCCAGCAAAGGGACGCTGGTGGAGTTCGTGCTGTCCGACAAGGATGAGAAGGACAAGTGGGGGGCCAAGATCTCCCAGCAGTCCGGCAAGTCCCTGACGGTGACCGTGTTCACGCCTCCTGACTGCATCGTGGGCAAGTGGCGCTTCAAGCTGCATGTGGTGAAGAAGGCCAACAACAAGATTGCTGTCTTCCGCTACAACCACAAGGACCCCCCCATCTACTGCTGCTTCAACCCCTGGTGCAGAGGTAATCGCTCTGGGGGCACGGAGGAGTAGGGGGATAGGGGGTTGTTTGCCGTTCGCGGATGACCACTCATGTTCCTGAGGGGAGAGAGAGGGGGCACAGAATGGAAGGGGTGGAGGGTGACTGCGGGTAGGCTTGCTGACAGTCTGTTTTGCCAGGTCACATGGTGCGTGTTGTTTTTTCTTTCAGGTTGATAGATTTGTCATCGTTGATTGTCCTGTCCCACTGTCACTTGGTGCAGGTTTTTTTGTTTGTTTTGATCAATAGGTTTGTGTGTACGTCCATCACTGATGGTCTTGTCACGCAGGCAGCTCTGCTTTCTCTTCAGAGGATTTAATTCCAATTCAGGGAGACTCAGCTGGACATGCTAGGAGCTCAGCCAGGCTGAGAGTATTGGCCGCATCACCCTGCATCACTTCACATCCTAATCAGTGCCGCCCTCCAGATACAGGACCTGTAAAGTTCTAGACTAAGGCCAGCGGCCTCTGTTGCTACATCGGATACATTCAACTTCTCCCTCTCAGAGATGTTGTGAACACATTCCCACTGAAAGGTGCATCTACACTGCGGAGTTGACAGCTTTGGTCCTAGCTCTTGAGATGGTCTTTAAGTGTAAACATAAATATTTCCTCATTCTGTTGGACTCCCTTTCTGCTTTGGAGGCCATTGCTGGCCATAACCTCACGCACCCTCGGCTGCTGAAACTGTTTGAACTGTACACCTCTCTGAAATCTGATGGAGACAACATAGTTTTTGCTAGGGTTCCCGGTTATGTGGGCATTTGAGGCAGTGGGTGGTTGATCAATTTGCCAGGAGTGCCACAAAGAGTTGAGCAGATTCTCTGTCGTACTGATCTGAAACCCAAAGCTAAGGCTTATATCAAATGCTTCCGGCAGTGGGAATGGACAACAAACTCTTCCAGATTCATCCAAACCTGAAAGAGTTTTTTCACCATGTTCCACGAGTGCCGCAAACAAGAAACAAGGGAGTCTGAAGACTTAGGCCTGTGAGGGTTGATTTTTTTTTCTTGTTCCTTTTGTAAAACGCCAAGAGCAGATTTTTGTGTGTGTGTTAATGCACTGTATAAACGTTACCTTATAATTACATATTGCATATTTTTTTCACATTTCTTGTGTGTGTAACATGCTTGTTTTTTATATGCATAATGACATCCCAATACGGTCGTGTAGAAGTCAGGCAGACTTGGGTCATGAAAACTGGTATATGTCTTTCTCAGAAAATACTCGGTTTTTTTTTTTTTTTTTTTTTTTTGTCCACAGAGGATACGTGTGTACCTGGAAAAAGCTGATGATCTGGAGGCTTACGTGCTGAAGGAAGAGGGCAAGATCTTCTCCGGCAACTTCAAACGGATCAGCCCCAAACCTTGGATATTTGGACAGGTAAACATGCAACATCCCAACTTGCTCCCAGTAGACAGGCCTGTTGGGTCAGGGATGTAAATGTCAAATAGAGGTTTGGTTTTCACCTGGCCAGATTCCATTTTGAACAATCTGTCTCTGTCTCTGTCTCTCTCTCTCTCTCTCTCTCTCTCTCTCTCTCTGTCTCGCGCGCGGGCATGCACACTCGCTCGCTCTCTCTCTGTATCCCTTGAACGGATGCTACATTCAGCAAATCATACTTAACCATTCTTTGTTTCATTCCTGGACATTTTCATTTGGGTGGTATTCTTAAAGACTGCCGTCATGCATAATATTTTAGTTAGCTGCTACATTCAAGTAGTTTTTTGTAATCAAATAATGGTGATAAAATAGTATGTACCACAATCTAAAATAGTATGTACCACAATCTTCTGTCACAATCTGAAAAAAGATACACCTGAATGTGCGAGCGAGACCCAGAAAAGTACTGTCCTCAACTGCCGAACCAAACAGCTGAGAGCAATCCTGCACCACCCTTGGAATCCTGCGTTGTATTGATGTAGGGTGCTGGCACGCACAGGCACACATCCAAGGGACATAATTGCTCCCTGGCAGATGCCACTGTGTAACGGCCACCAGACATGACATGACAAAAAACCTCCATGGGAGCATCTCCATGGGTAAGGTAAGATAATGTTACTTATAGCCCAGCCGACAGCAAAGGGGCATGCCAGGGCTGATCCCCATGGGTGTACCAGACCATATATCATGACTACAGAGCCCATCGGTGAAAGACATCATTGTCATGCAACTGCTGTGTGCATCCCGCAGCCTCGCTTGTCACTGTTCCGCTGACAGCTGAAACCGGCATGACTCCAGACATGGCCAGACTTTGGCCACCTGAGGTCCTATGTGCCCTCTGAAGAGCATCACAGGTTTGCAGTCTTTTCTACTGTCAACAGGACTTTCCATTTGGTCCATGGATCTTCCCCGACCATCTCTGGTGTTTCCCCAGAGTTGAAGAAAAGGTAGATGAGAAAAAGATAGCCCAGAAGCGTGAGTGGGACCTAGAGAAATACTGTCCTAACCTACCGAACCATCTAGCTGGGAGCAATCCTGCACCACCCTTGGAAGCCTGCGCTGTGTTCACATAGGTGCAGGCATGTACAGGGCATTCCATTAGGACGTCAAGGGACATAATTGTTCCCTGGTAGATGGCATTGTCAAATAGCCAATGGATGTGATGCAACAGAACCTCCACGGGAGCGGCCCCATAGGTGTGCTAGCCCGCATTTCATGACTGCATAGCCCAACGGTGAAAGACACCACAGTCAGGCAACTGCCATGTGGATCCTGCAGCCTCACTCATTGCTGTTCCAGTGACAGGTGAAAACAGCGCAACTCCAGGCACGGTCAAGCTTTCATCACATGAGGTCTTATGTGCCTTCTGACGAGGATCCTGGGGTACAGTCTTTCCTGCTGTCATTAGAACTTTTTTTCCTTCGAGCGGTGGGTCTTTCGTCACCGTTACTGGGCTTATCCCAAAGTCGGCTCAGATCTTCGGTAAAGACACACACACAGACGCGCATGCGCGCGCACGCATCCACACACACATATGCTTGTATACACCTAGAGCTCTAAAAAGAATGGAGAGAGAAGCTTTTGCAACAACAGAAAGAATATACTAGTAGCAGTTCCATTTTGGTGGTGTGTTCCACTCATACATAAAAAAAAAAAAGTGTCAAAACTGGGAGGGTATTAAACAGTCCAAATAATGAAAACGATTCGCTTTCAGTTCTAATGGGGATGAAAGAGAGGGGGGGGGGGGGGGGAACGGACGGGATGGGATGGTCGAAAGTGCTGGGATAAGGGTATGGGGATTTCATAGTGGTGTCTACATCCACTTTCCTCATTCACACATGACATGCTCGCATTCATTTATGTGTGCAAGAGAAAGTGAGGGAAATGGAAATGTCCGTTTCCATATGCTGAACCGACATAAACCATAGACCATGGCATAGTGTGTATGTGTGTGTGTGTGTGCACGTGCATGCAGGCGTCCGTCGTGTGTGTGTGTGTGTGTGTGAGCGTGCACGCGCATGCATGTGTGACACGGCTTCCTTCATTGCTGTTAAAAGCAAAAGGGGTAATGCTATAGATAAAATGAAAATTTGGTCGGAGGCATACACTGCAGTACGTAATTAGCTAACAGTTAATGAAATTCTTCATGCAACAGATCGCTTGGTTTCAGTCATCTATTTTATATCCTTGCCATTGGAGCAGATTTGTGCATGTTTGTTCTTAGACAATTATCCAGTGACTTTGCAAACATATTGAAAAGACCTAACTGTCTACCTTTAATTACTGGCAGTCATCTTGACTCTGTCAGATCCTGGGGCAGGCAACGAGGTTTTCTTTAAATGTTTACCTTTTCAGAATGAAATGGACGGGAAAAAAAAAAAAAAGGCATTGGTCTTTCCAGATCCACAGGTCGAGTTTTGTGTACCGATGTATAAGGGACTATTTCCTTGTAAGGGCACTAATATCACTTGATGACCTTCACCCCATTGCCATGGTCACAGAAGGGAGGCAATCTTCCTGTTACAACCCCTCCCCCAAACACATACACAACACACGCACACATGCATGCACATGTGTGTGCACTGTCTCTCTCACACGCTCCCTCCACCCACCCTTGAAGTTGACAACTGAAGTATAAACAAAATGTCATCCCTTTTTTATGTTTTGGCACTGTTTATGTCTTTTTCCCATTCAGTTCCAAGGCAAAGTTTTGGACTGCTGCATGTACCTGTTGAAGGAGTCGGGGTTGAACTACAGCGCTCGTGGTAACCCCATCAAGGTGGTCCGCAAACTAACTGCAATGGTAAGTGCACAGCTACTGTATCATCACTGCTCCGCCGCCACCACCACCACCACCTCTACTACTTCTACCATTACCACTATGACTGCTACTACTGCTTCTGCTATTACTTTGACTACGACCACCACTTGACTACGACCACCACAAATGCTCATGTTGCTACTACTGCAGCTGCTACTGCCACTATTAATCATTTAGTTAAATATTTAACTTCAGTCTCAGCCCCTGCCCTCATCCCCCCCACCCCCACGAGAGATTGTGGGAGGGGGTATGTGTCTTCCAGTGTATTGTAATATGTTCAGGAAGTCCTATGCATGTCGTTTCCTGTTTTCTTCCACGCTCTGATATCCGTTTCCCTTTGTCTTTCTTTTCTGTCATCCACTACGTTGGGTGCTTGTATGGCCTGGTCACCTATCTTTGTTCCAAACACAGATTTCATTATCCTTTTTTTTTCGAATGCAACTTTGTGAACATGCCAGTTGTTTTTAATCTGTTGTGAGATCACTAGGAGTGGTGAAACCACTGCAGTGAGTGAGAGCTGTCCATTATTCGGCAGTGCCATTCTTACAGATGTGCTCAGATTTTCTGTGGTTCTTCTACTCTGTCACATTCCCTGCCCCCTTCCGTTGCTGTTGGCTTTACAGGCAAATTTTCAAGCTGTGCAAGAAACCATGCTTCCTTCATGGTCTCCTCTCTTTCTATGAAAGCAGCAGGTTATAATTATCTACTTTAAGTAGAATAGGCACCTAAGATGAAAAATGCATTATTGTGGTTACAGCTACCATGCGGTTCTCACAAATTCAGTAAATATCTGAACTTGCATTCCACTGTGAGATCATTCAGTGCAGTGTGAACCAAACCAAAGGCAGTATCAGTGAAATTCTGACCAGTTACAGAAGCAAGATGGACTACCTTCCAATGTTTTCTTTAAGAAATAATGGCCAGGTGACTTGCACGATGATCATTTGTGGCGAATGTTGTGCATAATGTGTAATGAAAGCAGCAAATAACAGCAGTCAGAGGAAAATACCCTTTAAGAGCTAAAGACGAAAAACGAGTTTGAAAGGGAAGTGGTAAAGGGAAGAAATGTAAATGGCCTGTTGAGACGGCCCGATGGGTTTCCATTGCAAGGTGTGATTGTATTGCCAAAACTGTCCCTTCGTTGACAGGTGAACTCCCAGGATGAGGGTGGGGTGCTGACGGGCAACTGGTCAGGGAACTACAGGGGGCAAGTCGCCCCTGACCTGGACTGGGAGTGGCGCCATCTTGGAGCAGTACTACAGGGGAAACGAAACGACCGGTCAAGTTTGGCCAGTGCTGGGTCTTCTCCGGAGTGCTCACCACAGGTGACCGAAAGGAACTGCTTCATCTTTCGCTTTTTTGTTTGGTTTATCAAAAGGTTCTTTTGGAATAGATCGTTTTTGACCTCCTCCCCCTTCCCCCTGCAAACTTCAAGAAGTTTTTTTGCTAAATATTTCTCCTTTCCTGCTATTGGTTTGATACTGAAGTCTGCCCACATGAAGTGGACAAGGGTTGTTGCCCTTAGCACGGCTTTGGTCTCTCTGCCCAAAGTAATGTCCATGTTGTTCAGCAGGTATCAGTGAAAGTTGTGGGTGGTTTGTTATGGATGTGGACTTTTATATGTCACAAGAACTGAAATTTCAGGTGTTTTATTTGGTAATGGCATCTCTGATGGAGCTCAGTGTTTCCTTGAAGTTTATTCGATTTTTGTAGTGTTTTTTTTTTTTTTTTTTTTTTTTTTCCGTTTTCTTTGGGGTTAAATGTCTGACATTAACACACTTCTGGACTTTCCTGTTATCTTGTCTTTTTTTTTTTGCTGAGCATATATAATATGTACACATAGATGCACATTAATGTGAGTACACTGAAATATGAAAGACCTTTTCGTTTAGAAATGTGTGAACTTGAAAATCACTTGCCTTTCATTAACAATTTTGTGTGTGTGTGTTTATAGTATAGATAAAATCCAAAGACATTTGTCTATATTTCGATGAATGAGCAGACAGGCAAATAAACAAGATAGGCGTGTTGAGGATTTTAAGATTTTTTTTGGTTTTAAACCTAATGATTTGCAATACATGAGCCTTCAGAAGGATTGCACACGTGATCACCTGTCTTTGCATGTAATGAACATTTGGAACAATCACTCCTGTTGTAACATTTTCTTTCACTTAGCCCATGTGAGGAAGCAGAGGGGTGTTTCAGAATGAATTGTATTCAAGCCTTCTAGAAATTCTGCGCTTGTCATTTCCTCTGTTGTCACTCTGTTTTCGCATGGATATATCTGTCATCCATTTTTTCCCCTGTCCCATTCACCTATGTTTTTTCTACAAACTGAGTTTTTTTCCCCGTTTACTACAGTTAACGACATACCGAATTGTCATTTGGGGTTGTAATCTGTCAGCTAGACGTGACTGTGCACGCTGTCCAGAGTGTTTGCCCTTTGTAGAGGTCTGCACTTCCCAAGTGCCCTTAAGGTGTGCTACTTTTCTTCATACTGAAGATGAAATACCAAGAGAATGCCTGGTGTCTTCAGTATTGTCTAGTATTATTTGCCACAAGTATGTAACAGATTTGTTAGCTTCCAAATCAGTCGCAAATATTCATAGGTTATATTGTGTTTATGGTTGGGTTTTTTTCCCCCGTTGTCATTCAAAACGGAAACCTCTACCTTGCATTTGTTGACCATCAGTGTCTTCATAGATCGAGAAGACCCCCCCCCCCCTCCCCCACACACACCCAGTTTTTATAAACTGTACTGTGCTTGTGTGCATGCGAGTGTGTGTGTGTGTGTGTGTGTGTAAGAATGAAATGCGTGTGTGAGGTGATGGGTGTGGTTGCTGTGGTGGGTGTATGTGTGCGTGCGTTGTGTCCTGTTCCACAGTGTGTCGGGCTCTGGGCCTGCCTGCCCGCAGCGTGACCAACTTCGCCTCGGCTCATGACGTGGACACCACCATCACCATCGACCTGCACTTCGACAGCAGCGGGGAACCTAAAGAGACAACCTTGACGAGGATTCGATCTGGTGGGTGGGTGAATGGGAGAGGCTTAGCCTTTGTAGCAGCAGAGAGGCTCTGGTTCTTCCTTGTCATATGTAGACAGCAGGGTGGAAGTGGGGATCTAATCTTCCCTTGAATTGGGGAATTTTAAGGTACCTGAGGTAAGGGGGTGGGGGTGGGAGTGGTATATAGGGTCACTCAAGTCATGTCATTTCCTAGTCCAGTTGACCTCGGGGACCATGTCAGGGCTGTAGGTAAAAAGTCGGTTCAGGCACAACAGGTAACACTTGTGATTCAAACGGCGATCGACACCTAGAGAGCAACTGTCTTGGTGAGTGTCAGGAAGAGCGCTCTGGAGATGTTGAAAGAAATTATCTGGGTACACTTATTCACGGGACAGAAAATTCACCCTTATACTTGTGGTGTGGTCAGAGGCAATCGTTCTGAGAGTGAGTGCTGGTCAGAGCACGCAATTGTGTGACTGCCTTTTTTTTACTTGGCAGACTGCAAGAAGACGGCCTGGAGGGCGGATGGCTCCTTTAGTTAGCCTGGCTTGGTTGCCGGCTAGTAGGCTATTTCAGGTCTGGGAAAATCTCATTTTCCCCTGAGTGTAATTTGTAAATGTAGCACCAAGTGCTAGTGTAGACTAGGTGTATATACGGGTCTGAAAATTCCTGGGAATGGCCTGGCTTTTGTGAGCGAGGAGGGATTTCCAAACGTACCTCCCTGTGACTGCAGGATGGGGGTGTGGTGTGAACTGTTGTAATGGTGAAGTGCTGCAATGTGCCAGTCGAGTGCGACACGTCGCTGCATGACAAGTACAGTTTATAGGTTGAAAGATTTTAGAGTAAATGTGGAAGTGTTGCGTAGTTTTGTTTGGTTTGATTTTGCTAGTGAGAAGAGTGAGCAGATTGCGTGAACTTGACAGTGAGGCTCCGCACCGGGCACAACGGACTTTGTCACTTGAGCCGAAAGCTCAAGGTGGTGCCTTCTCCAGTCTGTCCTTGCAGGCAGGAAAAACAGTCAGTGGAGCATGTGCTCCAAAAATGCCCATTAGGAGAGAGGTGTGGCCGACAGAGACCACTCCAATGACAAAGCTCTAGGGCAGTCTACGAGAGCTTGAGAAAACTATTCATTTCAAGGGCCGGACTGACGGTGTAGACCAAGGTGTTCGCAAGGACGAAGAAAAGCGGGTAACACACGGTGAAAGGCTGAGGCTGAAATTCACAAGCAGGGCAAGTCATCGACTGAAAGACTTGTGTGAAGCAGTCTGTTACCAGCCACTTTGAAGATGGATAAAAATACAAAGGAAAATGCTAATTAAAGTAAAAAAAAAAAAAAAAGAGAATAAAAGAAAAATTTTAAATCATATCAGGTAAAATGTTTTGAAAAAAGACTGACTGGGAGCGTGCAGTTGAAATGTTTGTGCTTCGATTGTGCCCATACCATGAGTCAGTGAAGGCATGTTTAATGGTGAGGGATTACCACACAGTCAGTGAAGGCGTGTTTAATGGTGAGGGATTACCACACAAGAGTCGGTGAAGGTGTGTTTAATGGTGAGGGATTACCACACAAGAGTCGGTGAAGGTGTGTTTAATGGTGAGGGATTACCACACAAGAGTCGGTGAAGGTGTGTTTAATGGTGAGGGATTACCACACAAGAGTCAGTGAAGGTGAGGGATTACCGCACAGTCTGTGAAGGTGTGTTTAATGGTGAGAGATAATCGCACAGTCAGTGAAGGCATGTTTAATGGTGAGGGATTATCACACAGTCCGTGATGGCATGTTTAATGGTGAGGGATAACCACACAGTCAGTGAAGGCATGTTTAATGATGAGGGATTACTGCAGAGAGTCGTGAAGGCATGTTTAATGGTCAGGGATTACTGCAGAGAGTCAGTGAAGGCATGTTTAATGGTGAGGGATTATCACACAGTCAGTGAAGGCATGTTTAATGGTGAGGGATTACCACACAGTCAGTGAAGGCATGTTTAATGGTGAGGGATTACCACACAGTCAGTGAAGGTGTGTTTAATGGTGAGGGATAACCACACAGTCAGTGAAGGCATGTTAATGATGAGGGATTACTGCAGAGAGTCAGTGAAGGCGTGTTTAATGGTGAGGGATTACCGCACAGTCAGTGAAGGTGTGTTTAATGGTGAGGGATTACCACACAGTCAGTGAAGGCATGTTTAATGGTGAGGGATTACCACACAGTCAGTGAAGGCATGTTTAATGGTGAGGGATTACTGCAGAGAGTCAGTGAAGGCATGTTTATGGTGAGGGATTACTGCAGAGAGTCAGTGAAGGCATGTTTAATGGTGAGGTACTTACTGCAGAGAGTCAGTGAAGGCATGTTTAATGGTGAGGGATTACTGCAGAGAGTCAGTGAGGGATTACCACACAGTCAGTGAAGGTGTGTTTAATGGTGAGGGATTACTGCAGAGAGTCGGTGAAGGTGTGTTTAATGGTGAGGGGTTACCGCACAGTCAGTGAAGGCATGTTTGATGGTGAGGGATAACCACACAGTCAGTGAAGGCGTGTTTAATGGTGAGGGGTTACCGCACAGTCAGTGAAGGCATGTTTAATGGTGAGGGGTTACTGCACAGTCATTGAAGGCATGTTTAATGGTGAGGGATTACCGCACAGTCAGTGATGGCGTGTTTAATGGTGAGGGGGTTGCCGCACAGTCAGTGAAGGTATGATTAATGGTGGGGGATTACCGCACTCTGTGTGCTATGCCCTCCGGGGGTTGCAACCTTGCGTGGTCAGAGGGCTTGCGCGGACCAGTGATCCCATAGGCTCTGCTGGTGGATGCACCAGTATTTGGATGGAAGTGGTTTTTTGAAAACGCTTCCAGGCCTCTAGGCCTGTGTGTTTGAGTTGCTGCCTGGCCTAAGCACATCATAGTAGAGTTGATGCCCCTGGTAGGGTTCCCCATGTCAGACAGGTTAAGGGCGCTGACAAAAAGTAACCAGGTTTTTTTCCTTTTGACTTCTGCCTATCTTAATGGATCTTTTCTATCTTTTTTTCCCTTTCAGGTCTTCTTTTCCACATTCTTCTTTTCTCTGTGGTCTTCTTTTGATCTGCTGCATTTGTCATACAGTGCAAGTGGGGGGGGGGGGGGGGGGGGGAGAGGATGATTAGATCCTGGTGATTGAGAGGGCAGGTGCTCAACACTTCTTTTGGCTCGGACTGCTTCTAGACAGGAGGTACTGTCTGGCCCATATGTATCATCGGCTTCCCCTGCATGGGGGCTGGGGTTAAGACAAGCAGTTGGTTGATCAACTTGCCAAGAGTGCCTCAAAGAAGAAAGAGCAGATTTCACCCTCAGACTGCTCTGAAACCAGATTTATGTCAGATCTCTGGCAAGAGGAATGGGAACTCGCAGACGGATAACAAACTGTTCCAAATCCATCCAGACCTGACTTTTTTGCCATGTTCCAGGGGTGGCCGTAATGAAGTCCTGTGCTTTTGCACACAGGCCACTCCTTTTACACCCGTTCATATCTTTTAAAAGGTGAAGAAGCACTTTATGCATTCCATGTCACGTATGACTCGCACTGAAACATGTTCTTTCAGAGTATTGGAACTTCCATGATGTGAGACATAAATACTGTATTGCAGACTCCATGAAAACCTTGTTCAGAGATGTCCCACCCGAGGTGATCTTTGAATTTCTGGAGGTCAACATTTTTCATCTGAGCTGAGATTTTATGGAAGAAAGATTTTTAACAAAATTTCCAATGTGTTTTACAAGACGTATCTTGAATGGTTGTGTGGATGAAATTTAAAAAAATTGTTTTAATGACTTGTGAGTTGACTTCAGTGTGGTGACAGCCCTGATGGGACGCTTTGCGGTCAGTCAGTTGGGCTGTAAGCCACATTCTCTCTCTCTCTCTCTCTCTCGCTCGCTCTCGCTCGCTCTCTCTTGCTCTTTCACTCTCTCTCGCTCTCTCTCACTCTTCTTTCGCTCTCTCCCTCTCTCCCTCTTTCTCTCTCTGTGTCTCTTTCTTTTTCTCTCTCTCTGTCTGTCTTTCTCTTTAGCTGTGTTTTCATGGTGTGAGTAAAGTTCTAGTCTATACTGCTGCTGTGTTTTCATGGTGTGAATAAAGGTCTAGCCAACACTTCTGTGTTTTCATGGTGTGGGTTATGTTACCCTATACATCTGGCTGTTTTCATGGTGTAGGTTATGTTACCCTATACATCAGGCTGTGTTTTCATGGTGTGGGTTATGTTACCCTATACATCTGGCTGTTTTCATGGTGTAGGTTATGTTCTACCTTATACATCTGGCTGTGTTTTCATGGTATAGGTTATGTTACCCTATACATCTGGCTGTGTTTTCATGGTATAGGGTTATGTACCCTATACATCTGGCTGAGTTCTCATGGTGTGGGTTATGTTACCCTATACATCTGGCTGTGTTTACATGGTGTGGGTTATGTTACCCTATACATCAGGCTGTTTTCATGGTGTGGGTTATGTTACCCTGTACTACTTCTGGCTGTGGTTTCATGGTGTGGGTTATGTTACCCTATACATCTGGCTGAGTTTTTCATAGGGTGTGTTTTTATGTTACCCTACATCTGGCTGTTTTCATAGGGTGGGTTATGTTACCCTACACATGGTGTTTTCATGGGTGGGTTGTTACCCTATACATCATGCTGTTTTCATGGTGTGGGTTATGTTATCCAGTACATCTGGCTGTTTTCATGGGGGTGGGTTATGTTACCTATACATCTGGCTTTTTTCATGGTCTGGGTTATGTTACCCTGTACATCAGGCTGTTTTCATGGTGTGGTTATGTTACCCTATACATCTGGCTGTTTTCATGGTGTGGGTTATGTTACCCTATACACCAGGCTGTTTTTCATGGTGTGGGTTAGGTTACCCTATACATCTGGCTGTTTTCATGATGTGGGTTATGTTTACCCTATACATCAGGGCTGTTTTCATGGTGTGGGTTATGTTACCCTATACATCAGGCTGTTTTCATAGGGTGGGTTATGTTACCCTATACATCAGGCTGTTTTCATGGTGTGGGTTATGTTACCCTGTACCTCTGGCTGTGGTTTCATGGTGTGGGTTATGTTACCCTATACATCTGGCTGTGTTTTCATGGTGTGGGTTATGTTACCCTATACATCAGGCGGTGTTTTCATGGTGTGGGTTATGTTACCCTACACATCTGGCTGTTTTCATGGTGTGGGTTATGTTGCCCTATACATCAGGCTGTTTTCATGGTGTGGGTTATGTTACCCTATACATCAGGCTGTGTTTTCATGGTGTGGGTTGTTACCCTATACATCAGGCTGTTTTCATGGTGTGGGTTATGTTACCCTATACATCAGGCTGTGTTTTCATGGTGTGGGTTATGTTTCCCTGTACTTCTGGCTGTGTTTTCATTGTGTGGGTTAGGTTACCCTATATATCAGGCTGTGTTTTCATGGTGTGGGTTAGGTTACCCTATACATCTGGCTGTTTTCATGGTGGGTTATGTTACCCTATACATCTGGCTGTTTTCATGGTGTGGGTTATGTTACCCTGCACTTCTGGCTGTGTTTTCATGGTGTGGGTTATGTTGCCCTATACATCAGGCTGTGTTTTCATGGTGTGGGTTATGTTACCCTATACATCAGGCTGTGTTTTCATGGTGTGGGTTATGTTACCCTACACATCATGCTGTTTTCATGGTGTGGGTTGTGTTACCCTATACATCTGGCTGTTTTCATGGTGTGGGTTATGTTACCCCTATACATCATGCTGTTTTCATGGTGTGGGTTATGTTACCCTGTACATATGGCTGTTTTCATGGGGTGGGTTATGTTACTATATACATCAGGCTGTTTTCATGGTGTGGGTTATGTTACCCTATACATCAGGCTGTGTTTTCATGGTGTGGGTTATGTTACCCTGTACATCGGGCTGTTTTCATAGGGGGTGGTTATGTTACCCTATACATCTGGCTGTTTTCATAGTGTGGGTTATGTTACCCTGTACTTCTGGCTGTGGTTTCATAGTATGAGTTAGAAGACGAGAGAAGTAGCGAGAGAGAATAAACTGATAACTTATCTCTATTTTTGTCTCTTTTTTTTGTGGTTTTCCTTCATTCTTATATAATGGCTTACAATACCTGTATACTATGTAATACATGTTGTTGCTTTAAGTTGTATGTTGTTCATTACCTTTTCCTCTTCGACAAATTCTGTACAAAATTCATTGCATCTGTATTTAGTATTTTGTTATTGTTAATCATTTTTCGTGTTAATGCTTTGCTTTTATTTGCTTATTTCACTGTTGATGTCGGTACTTATATCTGGGATGTGGTGGTGGTTTTGTGTGTGAGTGTGTTTGTTTGGTTTGTTGTTTAGTGTAACCATGTTTTTGGTGCATATGTTGTATCATTTGATACTAGTTTAGTGGAACAGAAATGGCAGGTATGGAAAATGGCTAAGCCAATACTTTCATCGTTATAAAACAAAGAAACATAAGTCATTGTCACTAGCATCATTGTCTCTCGTCTCAGACTTTTTTTGTCCTCGCCCTTCTCTGGCCCCATCCTCAACCTTGTCCCCACCCAAATATTTGTGAATGAAAATCATTTGTAAAAGGTTGTGATGTTCAAGAGGGATGTTGTTTGTCCAGCAATGTTGATATGATGTAAGATCGCTCATAGAAACTGTGCTGGCCGGTGGTGTGTCCCAGGAACTTCCACGTGTGGAATGAGGTGTGGATGGCCCGGCCTGATCTGCCGGCCGGCTTCGGGGGCTGGCAGGCCTGCGATGCCACTCCCCAGGAGACCAGCGATGGTAGGTGTGACTGTCAACCGTTTGGTCTCTGTGGAATGATCGCCCCCCTCCCCACCTCCCCACTTCTCTTGCTGGTAAAGGACTTCAAAGCTTACGTCAGCCACACCTGACTGTAAGATTGAAGGTGAAGGTGATAGGTTAATTCGTGACTTGCGCTTGAATTGGATTATGGTGAGGGAGAGTTGCGCAGGGTCATTGGCCTCACTCTCTGTCATCTGAATCCAGTGGCAAGACAAAGTCAAGATGGCTGGAGATGAGCTGAGATGCAGTGGATGACCAGCCATATCCTTCGTGCCTCACTGAGCCCTGTTTGCACTCCACAATGCTTTGCTGGATCGGTCTTCTTGCCTGTTGAACCATCCAGTGGTTTCTTCTGCACAGTCTGCCAAAACCAGTCTTTGCATGTGTAGATGAACAAGCCCTAACTCGCGGAGGGTTTGACACCGTTGGGTACCCTCACCTACTTCTGCTAGCCAGTTGAAGCCGTTGCCCGGGGGGTGTGGCTGGTCTTACATGTGAACGGCTAGGACAAGCCATTGGTAAGAGCTGAGGGCCAGGTGGGGACCAAGCGGAATAACCTCCCCCCAATAGGGCGCGACATGTCCCCCCTGTCAGAGGTACTAACCCCTCCCTGGCACCTCAACAGAATACAAGACAAACAAAAGGATTCTATCAGACTACTTTGTCAAGGCTTATCAGTGGTTGGAGAGCATGTCGAGGTATTGCCATTGTCAAACTGATTTTTGGGGGGGGGGGGGGGGGGGGGGGGGGGACGGAGAATCCTGATGATTTAGCAATGTCAGGTATACCAAGCACACAAAGCTAAGGCTGTCAGGTTGAGTGGTTCCAGCATGAGTTTCGGTCATTGTAACTTTACCTTACGGGGGGGGTCAGAAAATATATAAAGCATATATTCATTCCATGTGATTCTGAAGTGCAGTTATCTTGTTTTTTGTTTCCATTACTGGTTTAACGTGTGTTCCGTTTCCATTCACTTGTTCAAAGACAGCAGAAACAAGAAGTAAAAGCACTTGTACAACAAAAAGGTGGGGTATGTGTTCCATTTCCATCACTTGTTCAAAGACAACAAACAGAAACAAGAAGTAAAAGCACACAACAAGAAAGGTGGTAGTGACAAACCAACAGAAGTAAAACCACACGTACAACAGAAAGGTGGTATGTGACAGAAACAAACAGTAAACCAAACAAACAGAAAGGTGGTAGTGACAGAAACAAACAAAAGCACAGGTACAACAGAAAGGTGGTATGTGACAGAAACAAACAAGAAGTAAAAGCACAGGTACAACAGAAAGGTGGTATGTGACAGAAACGAATAATAAGTAAAAGCACAGGTATGACAGAAAGGTGGTATGTGTCTTCCAGGCGTCTACTGTTGTGGCCCCTGCCCGCTCCGTGCCATCAAAGAAGGGGAGGTGCAGATGGCATACGATGGCCCCTTCATCTTTGCTGAGGTGAACGCCGACAGGGTGTACTGGATGATGCAAGAGGATGGCTCCTGGAAGAACGTGTACATGGAGAAGAATGTGTAAGTGTTGTCTGTTTTGTTACAGTGCGCTGTTTGTGTTGTCGCTGAAACAGAGTTGTCGGTGTCTTGCTTCGTTTGGTTCTTGTAGGTTGGCTGAGCTGAACGTAGCATCAGTGTGCAAGTTTGGCTCTTGTAGGTTGGCTGAGCTGAACGTAGCATCAGTGTGCAAGTTTGGCTCTTGTAGGTTGGCTGAGCTGAACGTAGCATCAGTGTGCAAGTTTGGCTCTTGTAGGTTGGCTGAGCTGTACGTAGCATCAGTGTGCAAGTTTGGTTCTTGTAGGTTGGCTGAGCTGTACGTAGCATCAGTGTGCAAGTTTGGTTCTTGTAGGTTGGCTGAGCTGTACGTAGCATCAGTGAGCAAGTTTATCAGTCACTGTGTCCGTGTTTGCATTGTGTTGTCACTGTGCAGTGCTGAACTGGTCGGTTCGACATTTCGTCCTGTGGAGTTTGGGTTCCTATCACCATGTATGCGTGCATGTGATTATGTAGTTCATTACAACAGGTTTTTTGTAAATGTGGAAATCAGGTTGCTGTCTCCGTGTGTGCGCGTGCGTGCGTGCATGTGCGTGTGTGTTAAAACTGATTCATGTATGTGGAAATCAAGTTGCTGTCTCATGTATTTGTGGTGGTGTTATGTGTAGTTTGTTACTGCAGATTTGTCTGTGGAAATTGGTTTGCTGCCTCCTGTTGTGTTTTTCTTGCATTAAATGTGTCTCTGAAAGTCTGAGCTGCTGTCTCCTTTTCTGTATCTGTGTTGTTGTTATGCAGAGTTTTTCACAACAGACTTGGCCTTATGGAAATCGGTCGCTTTCTTTATTGAGCACATGTGTTATGTAGTTTGCTACAACAGATTTGCCCGTGTGGAAATCGGGTCGCTGTCTCCTATTGTGTGTTTGTATTCCTACCATGTAGAGTTTGTTACGACAGATTTAATTGTGTGAAAATAATTTGCTCTCTCATACAGCGCGTTTTTTTTTTTTTCATTTTGCTTTGTAGTTTGTTACAAGAGATGAGCTGCATGGAAATAAGTTGCTGTCTCGTATACTGTGTGTGTGTGTGTTCCACGTCGAAATGGGGTTGCTGTTTCCCAGCATGTTTGGCAGTGTATTAAAATGTATGATAAGTGGATTAAAAAAGAACAAAAACATAACCTTGAAGTGACTTTGCTATCAAAGCATGCTTTCTCTCATTATCAGGAAACTCTCCGGAGAGTTTCCGTGTGTTAAAGACCAGATCCTAGCCAGCTGTCTGATCGCACGACAACAGTTACTGAGGTGGAATGGGAGATAGTGAAGGAGAGCACGATCAGAACTAGAACTAACAAACAAGGCGAACAGGAGAGAACTGGTTGTCACTGTTGGGGGGGGGGGGGGGGGTATTTGGAAGTTACCAGCAAACGCTGTGGCATCTATCAGGCTGCCAAGAAGACGATCAGATGGTCAGTGGTGAATTTCAGACTGTCCCATTGGATTACTGGCAGAATTCACTGTGGTATCAACCGCCTGGGAAAGAATGGGCAGCATATATGGAAACTGGGCAGGATGTGTGGAAACTGGGCACCATATGTGTAAACTGGGCAGCATGTATGGAAACTGGACACCATATGTGTAAACTGGGCACCATGTGTGTAAACTGGGCAGCATGTATGTAAACTGGGCAGCATGTGTGGAAACTGGGCAGCATGTGTGGAAATTGGACACCATATGTGGAAACTGGGCACCATATGTGTGAACTGGGCACCATGTGTGTAAACTGGGCACCATATATGTAAACTGGGCAGCATGTATGGAAACTGGACACCATGTGTGTAAACTGGGCACCATATGTGTAAACTGGGCAGCATGTATGGAAACTAGGCAGCATGTATGTAAACTGGGCAGCATGTGTGGAAACTGGGCACCATATGTGTAAACTGGGCACCGTATGTGTAAACTGGGCACCGTATGTGTAAACTGGGCACCATATGTGGAAACTGGGCAGCATGTGTGGAAACTAGGCAGCATATGTGGAAACTAGCAGCATCTGTGTAAACTGGGCACCATATATGGAAACTGGGCAGCATGTGTGTAAACCGGGCAGCATGTGTGGAAACTGGGCACCATATGTGTGAACTGGGCACCATATGTGGAACTGGGCACCATATGTGTGAACTGGGCAGCATATGTGGAAACTGGGCACCATATGTGTGAACTGGGCATCATGTATGGAAACTGGGCAGCAAGTGTGTAAACTGGGCAGCATGTGTGTAAACTGGGCAGCATGTGTGTAAACTGGGCTGCATGTATGGAAATGGGGCAGCATGTATGGAAACGGGCCGCATGTGTATGGAAACAGGGCAGCATGTATGGAAATGGGGCAGCGTGTATGGAAACAGGGCAGCATGTATGGAAATGGGGCAGCATGTACGGAAACTGGGCAGCGTGTATGGAAACGGGGGGCAGCATGTATGGAAATGGGGCAGCATGTATGGAAACTGGGCAGCGTGTATGGAAACGGGGCAGCATGTATGGAAATGGGGCAGCATGTATGGAAACTAGGCAGCGCGTGTGTGGAAACTGGGCAGCATGTGTGGAAACTGGGCTGCTTAGCACTCCCGAGGGTGCATGCAAGCTAACCACTTGTAGAAAGGAAGAATGCAGTGGCTTGTTTGCTTGTGTGTGTGTCTCTGAATCCTTGTTGAAGTATTTGTTACAAAACGTCTGTGTGGGATTAGGGTTGCTGTCTCTTTGTGTTTCGGTTCTGTTGTGATGATACAGTGTTTTGTTACAGTAGAGTTGTCTAAGTGGTATTCAGGTAAAGAGTATGTTGCTCTCATACTATCATTATTATTATTATTATTTTTGATAATCCTAATAATCTGGCTGATCATATTTGTTACGTGTGGGAAAAGGTTATTGAAAGTCGGTTAGATTAATCGTTTCTGTTACCTGGAAACATGACACCAACAATCTAGTTGATTGTAATTGTTACCTGGGGAAAACAGTGCTAACAGTCTGGCTGATATTACTTTGGAAAATATTGACAATGTGCTTGATCTTGTTTGTTACCTGTGAAAATTACACTAACAGTCTGACTGATTGTATTTGTTGTCTTTAAAAATGACACTGACAGTTTGGCAGATTGTATTTATCTTGGAAAATGATACTGACAACCTAGCTAATGGTTTTCTTCTCTGGAAAATTGACTAACAATCCAGCCTGTCTATTTTTTCTCTAGCATTTTCAGGACCTGTAAGCAAATCTGTGGAAAGCAGGAAGCTCACTCACAGGACAAGCCTAAAACAGGAGACTTGATAGAAGAAAGTTTATGTAACGGTGATTTTGGAAAGAATGAATTTGGCAGAATTCTTTTATAAATTGTTACGTAAGACTTGAGAATCGGTTTATTGTAGAGGCATTATTTAGTGCAGCATAGAAAAGTCTTGCCATGAGAACTGCTGCTGATTGTTTCAGAGTGGGAAAGTTCATCAGCACACTGTCGAAAGAGCCCAGAAATGAGAGAACCTGGAGAGAAGACGTCACACACCTGTACAAGTATCCTGAAGGTAAGGTCTGCTGTGGCCTGCATGTCAGCAGGTTTTCAGAGATGTGACACGTTGGGCGTTCACCCAGCATTGGAACCTCAGGTGTTCATGCTTGAAACGTGTGTATATTGTTAAGAATACTGAACACAGCGCCTGTCCTCTGAGACTAAGCTCAAAGAACTTTGAAAGTCAGCCTCTCATTTACACGGGCTGCCTACCTGAGTAGAGCCATCTGAAAAGCTGCATGCTGGCGTTATATTTGTTTTCCATGCCATTCAGTGGAATATAGGTCACTCAGTGTTTTACTCATTTTTTTTTCAATATTTCATGGAAAAAATGCATGCTATGTGTCAACATGTCATCTGTACCAAGGGCCAAACTGGCCTCTTCGTGGACTTGATGTGTGTGCAAAATGTGATGCTACAGTCACACACACACACAGAGCTCAGTGTATAGTTCCATTCGACACACTGTTCAGGAAAGGGAGTCGGAACCAGTCCACCCGGTGCTGTTGGAAAGTGCAGACAGTGCACTGGCAGAGTACCTGTCTCGCAGGAATTGGTGAGGGTTTAGCATGCAGGGCAGATCATGAACCTACAATCCAAACACAAAAATGTTTCACAGTTGGCAGCTTTGCCTGTGATGGGAACTGGTTTACAGACCAGGTTGACTTTGAAGTATGGCCTCTGGCGGCGTTTGGTACAAGACTGTTGGAGGGCTTGCTGTCTGTATGCTGCCCCTCAAGTTAGGTGACTGGTAGGTTAAGTTTGTGCATCTCTACTTTAGGTTTTCACAAGGTGGGATGAAGACAGAGTTTTTTTTTTTTCTTGCTGTGTGAGACAGGCAGCCCAGAAGAGCGGGTGGCTGTGCAGAAAGCCAACAAGATGGGCTCCACGAAGAAGGACGTCTATCAGACAGGCCCCCAGGTATGTGAGTGGGCTGAACTGTTGAATGTGATTCTGTCAGTGTGACATGTGATGTCGGTGGGCTGAACTGTTGAATGTGATTCTGTCAGTGATGACATGTTGATGTTATGTCAGTGGGCTGAACTGTTGAACGTGATTCTGTCAGTAATGACATGTTCATTGTGTTGTGTCAGTGGGCTGAACTGTTGAATGTTGTTCATGGCAGTAATGACATGTTCATTGTGTTATGTCAGTGGGCTGAACTATTGAATGTGATTCTGTCAGTAATGACATGTTCATCATGTTATGTGAGTGCACTGAACTGTTGAATGTGGTTCTGTCAGTAATATGTTCATGTTCTGTGAGTGCACTGAATTGTTGAATGTGATTCTGTCAGTGATATGTTCGTGTTATGTGAGTGCACTGAACTGTTGAATGTGATTCTGTCAGTAATGACATGTTCATCATGTTCTGTGCGTACACTGAACTGTTGCATGTGGTTTTTGGCAGTAATCACATGTTCTTTGTGTTGTGTGAGTGAGTTGTTGAATGTATTTCTAGCAGTAATGACATGGATTGAACTGTTAAACTTGTATTTGGGAGTGCTATATGGTCATTGGTACCGCTTCTGGTGTTAGTATCTCATACGTTATTTCATCTATTTTTATTTTAAAAAATTACTGTTTATACACAGGCCTGTCTCTGTATGTCATGTGTGTGTGAGAGAGAGAGAGTGATGGGTTTCAAGAACTGAAACATTCCCGCTTCGGGACAGTGCCTGGTCTGTAAATATTACGTATTGGAAGTGAAGTGGTAATGTTACCATGTGCCGTGGATACTGTGCGAGTTTGGTTGAAGCCTGTCACCATGCTGTGTGAGTTTGGTTGAAACCTTGTCACCATCCTGTGCGAGTTTGGTTGAAGCCTGTCACCATCGTGTGAGTTTTTGTTGAAGCCTGTCACCATCCTGTGTGAGTTTGGTTGAAGCCTGTCACCATCCTGTGTGTTTGGTTGAAGCCTGTCACCATCCTGTGAGTTTAGTTGAAGCCTGTCACCATGTTGTGTGAGTTTGGTTGAAGCCTGTCGCCATCCTGTGTGAGTTTGGTTGAAGCCTGTCACCATCCTGTGATTTTTTTGTGAAGCCTGTCACCATCGTGTGAGTTTGGTTGAAGCCTGTCACCATCGTGTGAGTTTGGTTGAAGCCTGTCACCATCCTGTGTGAGTTTGGTTGAAGCCTGTCACCATCCTGTGTGAGTTTGGTTGAAGCCTGTCACCATCGTGTGAGTTTGGTTGAAGCCTGTCACCATCCTGTGTGAGTTTGGTTGAAGCCTGTCACCATCCTGTGTGAGTTTGGTTGAAGCCTGTCACCATCCTGTGTGAGTTTGGTTGAAGCCTGTCACCACCATCTGTGTGTGAGTTGGTTGAAAACCTGTCACCATCCTGTGTGAGTTTGGTTGAAGCCTGTCACCATCCTGTGTGAGTGACATGATAAATCGACCACAGATGACTACCACCATTGTGGGAGGGGGGGGGGGGGACATACAAATCAAATCAAAATGCGTGGAACACCCCCACAGCAGTTAAAAGTTGGTGTGCTCTACTCACAATCAGTGGTGTCAGAACAAGTCCTTCTGTCATAATTACAAAAGTTTTTTGTCTTTGCTGCCCCATCTGCTGTACTACCTTAGTGGCATCGCACCCACCCTGCTTATTCTGACCAGCTGTCTCCAGCCACAGCCCAGCCCATTCTGCTGAAGCCCCGGCACCAGCAATCCCCAATGAGCAGTCGGTGTCAAGTCATTAGGGGGCAACCCACTGTTAGAGACACTGCACTGCTGCCCAGTCACTTCGGTGGTGTTCATTGGCATCTGTTCTGATCTAACATATGCAGGACACCACCTACTAACCCCCCTACCAACGACAATAATTTAGTTGCAGAGTTGGCATGAGTGAGCTCTTCCTCTGGAGGGTGTTTCTGGTCACAATGACAAAATTTTGACTCGCGTCCATCACTCAGAAATGACATCTAGCAGATTTCTGCCTCTAATGTGTAACTCACCATTTGCAGGACGTGAAGTTTGAGATGTGCTTCGACACCGAGAACACATTCGTTGGCAGCCCGTTTGTGCTGGAACTGCAGTGCAAGAACACCAGCAAGGAGAAGCGCACCTTGCAGGGCCAGTGCAACGTCAAGACCATGTTCTACACTGGGGTGACGGGCGAGCTGGTGGGCAGGGAGCCATTCGACGAGCTGGGGCTGCAGCCTGGAGAAAGTGAGAACCTTTGAGCTGTAGTAGCTGTTGTTTCAAAACTGGCTTTCAGCTTGCTCAGTGGCCATGTGGCTTCGTCTGTCTCTTTACTTGCTCTTTTCTTGCATGGTCCTTGATCTTCGTCTGTCTCTTTACTTGCTCTTTCTTTTCTCACATGGTCCTGTGATCTTCGTCTGTCTCTTTACTTGCTCTTTCTTTTCTCACATGGTCCTGTGATGTCAAACGACCATTTCATGGTCAGTTCAAAATCGGGTGTTGCAGATTGTGTCCTTGCACTGGACACTTGCATTTGATTGCAAATTGGGGGGCTTGTCATGTACTTGAGGTGTTAAGCTTTGAATACCTGCATTCACTTACACATGCATATATGCACGTACATTATGACATTGTGATTCAAAAGGTTCACAGCAAACAAGCTGATCTGGGTTTGTAGGCAAATGAAAGTGGTCAGTAGTTTTTTCTGCCTTGCTACAAACAAGGGGGGTTGCCTTCCTTTGGTTCTCCCGTCTTTGGCAGGCCACATGCCACAGTTAGAATTTTGCACTGAAACATATAATCCATGTAAGTGTTCTGAGGAGGCCTACCATTAATTCAAGCCAGCATTTAGTGTTAATTGATCATCAAAGAACAACTACCCACCAGTCATTTCCCTTGTTTGGGGGGATTTCCACCGACAACATCAGAAACAATCTTCAAATACATGAACTTCCCCATACTTGATGTCACATTTCAGGCCTTTGCAGTCACCTGTGACCCTATCTTTGCGCCAGCTGCAAGCACCCAGATAACCCCATTCCTTTGGTCTGTCTGCATGGGATGACCAGGTTTGTGTACCTTGATGGCCATATGAAAGAAAAGGAGGCAAATCAACTTTCAGACTCAGTAATTCTAAAAACGATCCAGTTGTGCCAGTCTATAAATACTTGACTCCTTAGGCAAGGCCTTGTTGCATTAATTGTTTTGGTGTGCAGCCACATGTCCAGACAGCCTTTGTGGCTGACCAGACCATAAATATCGTGAGTTAAATTGAGATGTCTGGATAGGTGGCAGGATGGTCTGGGCAAACAGGTCAGCTGTGTCCAGTCCATGACCACAGTGACTCCATCTGTGCACAACACTGGACACATCAACCAAGGGGACTAAGTAAAAAAACAAACAAACAAAAACAAAAAACCCCACAAGATCAGGGAGGTTTTTTCTTGTAAGGTTTTTTTTTTTTTTTTATAGATTTTTTCCTTGCAGAATTATTAAAATCCTGTTCATGATTTTTTTTCCCCCTTCAAGCGAAAACTGTCACCATGAAGTTGGAACAAGATGCGTATCATAGCAAACTGAAGGACTGCTGCATGCTGTCGCTGTCCGCCATGGCCAGAGTGAAAGAGACCCGCCAGATCTTCACCAAGAGGGACGACACCCGCCTCCGCAAACCCCACCTCAGCATCAAAGTAATGGGTTTGTTGATCTTCTGGCATACAAATTACGGTGACTTACAGTGACTTGTTTTGTGGTCTCTGTGGGCACTGTTGTTTATACTTCAGTCTACCAGCATACCAATAGAAGTAATTTGTTTTGTGGTCTGTGGGCACTGTTGTTTATACATCAGTCTGCCTGCATACAAATGAATGTGAGTTCCATGGTCTAAGGGTATTTGCAGTACAGGGTATATGGGCAAGCTTGGAACATCCTTTGGAGGGGATGTTTCCTTGTTCTGTGTGTTTCTGCTCGGCGATTTGGTGTCGCTTGCAACATTCATTTGAAGTTGTGGGCGCGTATTTGTTTTACCATGGGAGCAAGAGTTACCCTGTTTGTTTATTGGTAACTGTTTACTGTTCCTTGCCTCACTTAAGATTTCTTTTCACTATTGTTTATATTTTGATAACGTACATATACATATGTCAGCTTTTGTATGTTTGTGATCCTGTGGCAATAGCCAGTAACAACAAGTGCAGTTCCTAACCCTGGAGTTTTGCTGCAGAGGGAGACTCCCAAAACATACAGGTCCGAAGTTATGGAGCATGAGGAGTCCTCGTAGGATGAAATGACGATGTATTTCGTTTGTGAAGACCCATTACAATAAAATTGATCACTTGTACACAGTGCAGTACCCGGTAACATAGGGTTAAAAGCTCAAAGAGCACGCACATGCACAAACCCTGAACATTTTTACAAGTGTAAAATACAAAGAATTTGATTCACTCCGCTCATAATTAGCAGAGCCAACTTTTTAGTTTACTTTCAACCTATTTTGTGGTGTTGAATTAATAAAATTTAAATCTCAACCCATTTGCGACTCCCTCTTTAAAATTTTAAAAAAAATCATTCCACCCATGAATCCCGTGAGGACAGAACACAGCGACCATGATGAAATACCATGAGGACAGCGACCATGAGTGAGACAGACCATACCGTGAGGACAGAACACAGCGACCATGATGAGGACAGAAGAACACAGCGACCATGATGAAAAATACCGTGAGGACAGCCATGAACACAGCGACCATGATGAAATACCGTGAGGACAGAACACAGCGACCATGATGATGAATACCGTGAGGACAGAACACAGCGACCATGATGAATACCGTGAGGACGTGAGGACAGAACACAGCGACCATGATGATGAAATACCGTGAGGACAGAACACAGCGACCATGATGAAATACCGTGAGGACAGAACACAGCGACCATGATGAAATACCGTGAGGACAGAACACAGCGACCATGATTATTTCTTAGACAGCAGCCTAGTGGAGGATCACACCAGAGACGGGGACACAGGATGCACAGCAGTGAATACACAGCACCACTGAATTCACCATGGTGGCTTACAGAACAGTACTTCATTTCTGAAACAGTGCAGTGGGGAAACCAGCACACATGCACTAAAGACATGAACGCGCGCGCGCACACACACACACACACACATACACACATGCACACACACACACACACACACACATACACACACGCACACACACACACTCGCATGCACACACACTCGCATGCAGACACACGCTCGCATGCACACACATACACACTTGCATGCACACACACACACTCGCATGCACACACACATACACACTCGCATGCACACACACACACTCGCATGCACACACACACACACACACTCGCATGCACACACAGATATGTATGTATGGTTTTTTGATGGTATAGAATGCCACTGTGTAAGTGGACTGCCTGGTGATTAAAGGAAGCATCAGATATAGCATCGGTGTGTACACATGTACCAGGTATTCAGACTCCAGAACCAGCACAGTGCTGACCTTTACATTGAATGACAATGACATCAGAAGATGTGACTAAGTGTGTTTTTCTCTCTGATTTATATATATATATATACATGTGTGTGTGTGTGTGTGTGTAAACTGCGCTGTCTGGTATCTTCAAAAGTACTTAAAGTGACGGTTTCAAACAGCGTCCAGTAAGCAACTGTTCTGTACATTTTAATCGATGGAGCATTGTTTTTTTTTGTTTTCAGTTTTGTATCGAGATTTCAGTCCTCTTATTGCTTTATTAATGATATTGGTGTGTGTGTGTGTTTTGAATCTTGCATTCAGGAATAATCATACACATTTGGATACAGTTTGATCCACTGAATTTTGACATGAAAAGTGATGTCTGATGGGTGAATTCAGCCATGATAAGCCCCCTTGCTGTCAGCTGAGCAACAAACAGCATACAATGTGAGGTTGCCACAGTGCTGGCATCTAAGTCAGCCATGACTGCAGATGATATGGAGATACCTCCGCTGTTCCATGTTTATGGTTAATGCACAACTGTTGTTTCATGCTCTCCACTGGATGGACATGGTGAATCGTCTGCAGTGGTGTACATAACAGCAGTTTAGGATGCTTCTGAGAAACTTGTCAGCTTTTCACCGGACCGTTTTTGCCATTTTGTAATGCTAGACGGATTGACGTAACTCCATGAGAGTTTGATATACAGCTTTTGAAGTTGCATTGAAGAGTTACTGCGCAGCATTACTTACATTCTAAATTTCATTAAATGATAATCCTAATCTGTGTATAGACCTCTAATAAAATGCCCCCCATACCCCAACCTCACCATCTTCGTGTGCTAGAGAATCTGTCAATTTAAGAAGAGATGTGTTGGGAAGTGTTCAGAGCAGATCAACTTCCCCCGTTATCCCCAAACTAACCAGTCAGGTCCTGCCAGCCGGTTTCTGTGCCTCAGTAATCTTTTCGTCATGGATTTATACATTCACTGTCATCAAGTTCTTTAACAAAACTGTTCTCCAGCAGTTGCAGCCTCACTTCAGCAATCTGTTTTCAGTGTGATTTTTCACATCAAACCAGCATTTGATGCCATTGTCCCCATATTTGCGTTGTTTGCACCATCCTTGTTCACTGCTGTGTTGATGATGGTGGTTAGGAAGAGTCCCAAGATCAGTGGAGGTAACATGGTTTCCGCAAAAAAAAAGTAGAAAAAAGCATTTTCTTGATTACAAATGCAAGTCGGGAAGGATATCTTACTATTTTCTGAGACTGACTGACTGGTGAATATTGTACAGTGTTTCAGATAGCCCAACATAGTGCAAGTGATGCTGTCTCTTATTGTTGTTGAAGCACCAGCTTGGGCAACATGACTCCTGCAGAGACTGGATAGTATATATATATGTACACAGCCTGAAGTCGGTTCCACCATTCAGTGTGGGTGAATGGCAAACCATGTACAGAGGGTGATGGGAGAGCATGTTGTGTTTCAGGCCCCTGCCACTACCATGAAAGGAGAGGAGAGATTGATGTGGAGGTGTCCTTCACCAACCCCTTGGGCAAAACCCTGACCGGCTGCTACCTGGAGGTGGAGGGGACCCGGTCTGGAGGGCCACAAAACCTACCCTCAGGGGTAAGACGCGAAGATGTTTAAATTCCTCAGGCTTTTGTGTCTGCAGGCTTCCAAATATAATAACAAACCATTATGTCGCCGGGAAAGGGGGAGTGCATTCTTTGAGCTGACTTCAGCTGTCAGCGGGGCATTTCACAACCAATGATACTGGTACCTTGTGATGACACAAAGGCGTACTCTCCAGACTGGCCGTCGTTTGTTAGAAACAGATCTGTGTGTCATGTAACTTATGTATACAGTTCATCTTTTGGAAAAGTTTGCCGTATAAATGTAAGAAATTAAAAAGACACCCCCCCCAACTTTTTCACATTCCTGTTCAAACGCCCTATCATGGACAGAAAAGTGTCTTGTCACTTATGGGACTAGATGTAATCTGTTGTTAACAGAATACAAAATTTTTACTAACATAAGCTTATGGTCGTTGTTCAGTATGTCACCAAAGATATTCCATCACAGAGGTGGCTAGAGACTGAAATTATATCTTACAGCGCTTGCCTTTAGCCAAGGATTGTCAAGAATGCATGTTGCTGAAAAGAAGGAAGATGCCAACAATGACGTCATATGTTGATTACGTGGGTTCCTCGTAGCAGTCAGCAGATGACTACAACAGAAAACATCGTTGTGTTTGCCACAGCCTGCATGTTAACTCGGCCCAAAGCTTTCTGGCATTGGAAATCACTGCAGTGAGCCAGTGGGGAGGTAGCTGGGGTGGATGAATCAGATACAGCACGCAGCCAACTCGTTGGAACACACAACCAATGTCGTGTTCACGAGAAGTGGAGCGGTGCCAAGATTTAGCCAATTACTTCCATTATCATTGATTACAGTTGAAAATGCCCACTGTAATGGATCATTTATGGCATGATCTGAAAAGATTCAAGCTTTTTTTTTTTTTTTAACCGTTTGTAAAACGCTTAATATATCCTGTCAAGCTGACAACTGATTGCCAGTCTTGTAACTACAGTTTGCAGAAGGGCAGAGGTGTAACACAGGCAGCAGCTGATGAATATTTATGGAAGGGCAGGTAACACGAGCAGTAGCAAATGAAAGTTTTACAGAGGGGCAAGGATAACATCTTACGAAAGTTTACACCCAGCGTCTCCTCTGCCGAGAATAAGTATCCATAAATGTTCTTCGGACATAACGTTGAAAACATGAAATGACTGCATTATTCTGTGAAGAGTATGTTGTGCTGATTATCATCACTGTGATTCTGTTGACAGTGACGTGCAAGGAAAGGGCACCTTCTTCACCACCCTGAAGCTGAAACCCAAAAAGAAGGGCGAGAAGGAGATCGTGGTCATCTTCAACTCGAAGGAGCTGGAAGACATCAATGGTTCACATGCCATCACTATCCAGGCTTAGATGGTCCATGCAACAAATGTTGATTCACACTGGTTTGACATGTCTTCCGGCGCCGTGTCTGCAGTGGTTTAAAAGTTTTGGACTTTTCTGACTTCAACTTTTGATTTTGTTTGTTTTTGTGAAGTTGTCCAGTTTTGTCTTTTGATACAGAGTGTTCCTCAGTTTCCAAAGCCAGATAATTCAAACTATTCACCTGCTACAGAGGACGTGAATTACCTGCATCTTTTCACTGTATGAAGAATCAGATGAGGCCAAAGCACACAATTAAACATGAACAAAGACAGCATTGACATTTAGGAGGGGCTGGGTGTTTTTTTTTACCTGCTCATAAAAATTAAGATGTATCAAAGTTGAAAAAAGAGGTTAAAACATGTTAATTGGATATGTCCATGGCATTTGTGTTCAGAAACAACAAATCATGAAGCAGAAAATTAGACGTGTGAAACACTGTCCCCAATCTGAGAAACTGCTTTCCCACCCACTCCTTCCGCAGTTCAGTGGACGTCTCTGTGCCGTTTGTAGGCTGAGCAATAATACAGTTGACTTACTGTGCCATGATAGCAGCTTCCTGTACCTTTTTTTTTTTTTTTTTTTTTTTTTTTTAAGCATATATTTACTTACTACTATTGATAATGCATATATATTTGCTTGCTATCGATGAAGTAATAACCTGCAAGTATCTCTTTTTGCCATTCTATGTTCCCTCCTCCCGTCATATACATATACCCTTTTACATCACACTCGTGTTTGTGCGCGCACACACACACACACACACACACAGGGAGTTTTCCTTGCAGAAAGCGAAATGGTTCAGAATAGACATGGGACGTAAAATTCAAATGTCTGAAACCTTAAAACACTTTTATTTACAAGGTGTCGCTGTCTTTTGTCATTATGAATGTGATCACAGAAGTGGAACCCAGTTTGATACGTCACATCATGATTTGTGTGTTGGTGTACCGAAATGTCTGGGTAATGCAGTCACCAAGCAAGAGCTGGTGGCAGCTGAGCAGTAGGATCAGCAGAATAGATGGTATGTGCCAGATAGGTCCACGCTAATGTTGGTGAGATTGGTCAGTCTGTTAACACCAAATCATGAAATGAAGCTCTTGGAACCAATTGGAATGTCTTTTAGACACTGCCAGTATGGCTGCTGTAGGATTTCCTGACAAAATTTGAAACCTTTCAAAAACATGCTCAGCAATATAAAAACGGTAAAAAAAAAACAACAAAAAAAGCCTACACTGGATCAAATGTTTCAACAGACTTCAAGCGTAACTGCATTTAAAAAAAAAAAAAAAAAAAAAAAAAAAAATGAAAGCTTTACTCTGTCTTCATGAAAATGTAGCAGTCTGGCTTCGAGAGTGAATTACTTGGATGCATAATCAGCGTTGAAACTTTCCAATGCTTTTCAAGACGCAAAGACCATTTTGTCTTACCTTCTTACCACACTCCCTCCCATCTCCACTCCTCCTCCTCCTTGCCTTTTTTGGAAAACGTTTTGTTCATGTCATAATTACTTGCAAAGAAAATGAGTTGTGTTGGTTCAGTTTGTGTGCCTGAATCTGCCAAAGTTTTACAGCGCTGCCAAAATTGATGTTGGTCATTGTCGATTGTTTTGTTGATCAGTAGACAGGGATATAGTTTGTGAGGGTTACCTATTGCTTGCGGGCCTTTCTTGCTGTTATTCTTATGTCCAGGTAGACAAGTAGAAATCACAAGTTGCAGCAACACGGGCAAGTTGCCTTTGTGTTGGGTTATTTTGAGTAAAACCAGTAGCACTTGAGTTTAATCTGTCAGTTTCATAATAAAAGAAAAAAAAGTCCACAATAGTTCATTTGCACGCTGCTGTTTTCTTTTTTTTTTCTTTAAGCTAGTTCTTTATTGTTTTATATTTCCAGTGGGCGAAGTTTGTCCATTTATATATCAGTGTGACTGTATTTGCTTGTGTATGGAAATGGTTCATTTTGACTTACGCTTTCTATGATCGTTTTCTGAAAACCATACCGTTTTTGTATCCAAAGCAGCAAACATATGGGAAGCTTTCATTTGAGAAAGATATTTTCTGATGTTTACATTTTTCAAACACAGAATTGCAGTCATGCCAAGTGTGTGCTGTATATGCTACATATATGGAAAATAAAAATATATTGTAGTGTTTTGAAGGTTTGGCTTTTTTTTTTCACTACTACTTGCATGCCAGTGTTATGAAGTAACTAACACACACATGGGATCAATGGGGGACAAGTGATGTAACATGTTGCATGGTACCAGCTGGGAAGAGCCCATAGCTTTGTCCAGGTTGGACAGATTTCCGGTCCACGCCAGAAATGTCAAGGGTTACATTCTGCCTTTCTACTTTTGAGTGTAACATTGTTCACATCTACACAAACCAACCTGACTGAGGGAAAACCTGACCAACCCGAAAAAGTAGAAACCATTACATAACTCTTTGTCATCATGCACACTATTACCTCCTTCATGCTGGAGCAGTTCCATGAGAAGCAAAAACTGGCTGTGCATCTTTGTTGTACGTATCTTCCAGGTCTGTGACTACTGCCAGTATTCCTCCCTTGCTTCGGAATCCTTCATATTCTTCATAGGCAGATGTTAAAGCATTTTCCCACATACTTTTTCCTGTTCTATAGCCTCCTTGATGGGGAGGGAGGACTTTACCATTTTCAAGGTCTCTTGTACATTTTTGCATGTTCCATGAGATTTCCTAGTATATTTTGCATAGTGAGTATGCCATAGCCACTTGGCTTTGATGATCTTTTCCTGATGTTGTCACAAGCTTTAGGTAACTGTCCAGTCTTCTGGGACTTAGCCTGTATTGATGCTCTGAGATTCAAAATATACAAAAGGGAATTTACTTGGATACTGAAAACAAGGAACACAATAAAGGTTAACAATTTGAATTAAAGTGAGTAATGATTGTACACATAAGTCGCGCACAAATTGATGTTGAAATACCAAGTTGCCAAATTAACTTAAACAATATCTTTAGTAATCAGCCACCATCGATCAAGGTCAAGAAACAGAGACGAGATATACGCATACAAATAAAGAACACAGGACAAGTAAAGTAATCATATTTAATGTCCAAATAAAACATTGTAACTGACACAACGGATTGGACAAAAGGGAAAACCCAAATGACACAGAAAACGACGCAACATCAACAAGCTGTGATCTGCAAAACTCACTGTGTATCTCTGCCTGCACTGGTGCAAAGGCCACTTGTGTCGACATCAGCTCTACCTACACACATGCCATCTTCAACATACAAAACGACCTCAATTGAATTACAAAGTAGCTGCTGGTGTACTTCCATGGCTTAACACAGCTTTCTACTGTGTCACAGAATCACTGGTGGAAATTGGCCACAAACGGTTGAATACTGAATTTACAATGGTTTGTTTGAAAAAAAAAAAACATCTTTAGAAAAAAAAAATTCCAATGTCATGACCCCCAAAAAGTTGTTCAAGAATGTATAAATGTTGCTAGTTTTTCTTAGTTTAATTTTACAAGAGAAAAATATGAAAATTGTATACATCACACGCGCACATATGCATGTGTATTTAGTTTGCTTATCATAGCCTAGGATCACTAATCTAGTCACAAACGCACTGCAAGTATTCATAAAAACAAACAAAATGAAATGAATGGTGGAGATGACATCAAGACAGCATGGAGACCAGGTGGGGAAGGGAAGAGTTGAAGAGGGGGCAGTGCATAGCTCTTACACCAGTTTGCTACAAGTGTCAAGTCCTTCACTTTAGGGGGAGAGGGGAGGGGGTCGTCGAAGAGTGCTGGTGATGGATCAACATCTGGGTACCATGAACACCACACTGGTACACGGTACAGCCTATGATACACAGAATAGGTGGTGGTTGCCTTGTTTCCTTGTAATGGTGCTTTTTCGTTGATTTCGTGGTGAATAAAAAAGTTCAGAGAAACTTCCCTTTCATTAAAAAAAAAAATCACTTGTGAGTAAAAGAAAACAAAATATTTCCAGAGTTAGTAGTGTGTTGTACAGGCATGCCAAAGATTTAGAAATAAAAAGAAAGCTTGAAAGGAAATAAAAGAGAACATGTGGGAAAGTATAACAGGCATGCCTACCGTCCCTGACCATCTGGGATTTGTCCTGGAAAGTTGATTTTAAAAGCCATTGTCCCAGGAATCCTGGATTTGCAACACGCGTCCCGAAAAAAAAAAAAAAAAAACTGGGTGTCCGGGGAAAAAAAATCGGAAGTTAAAAAGCCGTTCTTATCATGCTGCACAGAACTGAGCCAAGAACATCATCTGCCAGAGTAGGTAGACGTAATATGCATGCGCGCGCAAAAAAAAAAAAAAAAAAAAAAACCTCGCTTCACTTTCAAATCAGAACACGGCATCGAAGAGGAGACATGATGTCGAAACAGTGTCGGATTCTGACTCTTCAGGTGGGTCAGAAAGGAGTGAAAAGAAGAAGAAAACGACCATGAAGCAAGGTTGTGTCTTCAAAAAAGAATTCCCGGAAAAGTGGCCTTGTCTACAACAAAAGAGGAAAGGAGTTTCGTTTGCCTTCTGCAAGACGTATTTCTATCTTGACACTGTTCTGTCCCTGATTTTACGGATTTGTCCCCGATTTCTGTCTGTATTGTCCCTGAAAGCAAATTTTGGGGTAGGCATGCCTGGTATAACATCATAAAGTAAAGAAAGCAACAAAACATTTTTCTCAGAGCACCTGTTTGACATCGCAAACTAAGAGATAAATTTCCTGCTTTCAGTTGTACATTTCCAGCAAGTTTTCATTTAGATTTCGTATATCCAGGGGAAAAAACTTCAGGGAGGGGGTGACGTTCCGGTGATTTCCAGCAGCAAAAGAAGGAAACTGACTGAAAGGGGGGGGAAACCATCATGTCTGCTTGTCATGATGACTGGCACCAGCCTGTCGTTCCATTGGACAATCTGATTACTCAACCACACAGTTCTTTCCACAAATGGTACAGTTCTAGCTCTTCTGGTTGTTAAACAAACCAGGTCACACTGAATCTGTTCACATCCAATCCTTGATTTCAAACAACATAAAAGACTTTCGTCTGACACTTCTTACTGTGGATTTTCATTGGTTCTTTGTTTTAACATGCCTGAGACTCTGATATGGCTTACTGGGCTACAGACAAAATGACTTGACTGTACAGACTCCTAGATGGAGGTGACAGGTAGGGAGAATTATCTCCATAGACGTCAAGAAACTATAACAACTGCCACATTAAACCGTTTTGTGATGTTATGACTCGGCCAGCAACTATGCCCTCACAAAGCAAGAAGAGGGAGTTGATGAAAAGCTTTCATCACTGGCCAGTGAGCTTCACTCATCCCACCTTCTGCACTGAACTTTCTGCCTGCACTGCTCAGAGTCGATTTCTTTTCCATTTGTGCGTGCATGGGAGCACATATTGCATACGTTTGTGCGCATATCCATTAAACAAGTGCATAGTCACCAGTCACTGTTCCTTCACATTCACACCGTCTATGTGTATGTATTTTTCAAACATGGATGCAGGTTTCCACAGACGTAGATGCTTAGTCAACAGGCCTTGGATCTCCTCTCACTCCACTGACGTTTTCAATCTTTTAGCTCCACATGGTAAAACTTGTACAAGAAAGTTATAGGCTGTTCTTTACATTCCTTCCAACATTCAGTAAACTAACAGATTTCTTTGTAACATGGTCCAGTATCTCTGCAGTTAGCTTCAACTTCGTTTAAATCTGATGATGAATATGCTGCTTTATAAATGCGATTCATATTTACAGCTAATCTGCCTAGTGACTTCTTGATATTAGCAATAAACAGGGTAATGAAAAAAAACAACACGTACACAGAGCAACAGATATGTAAAACACAAGAGCTGCAGTGAAAAACCTTGTGGTTCTAACAGTGCCCGTACCCCCAGCCCCACCCCAAAGGCACTATCACATCTGTCAGCTATCCTCTAAATGCACAAGCTGTAGTTATCACAGATGCAGATAAAAAGGTTTTCAAAGTAAGTTTAAAGTTGAAGTTTGTGGAAGGCTGAACACAAAAATTGCAACAAAAAAAAAAGAGATAACCACCGATGAAGTGTGCCAGCAGATCAAAATCATCACATCAACCACTTATCACTTCTTGCGACTACAGACACTGACGTTAAAAATGGTCAATGTGATTTTCATATAAAAGAAAGCTGTAAAAAACACATGATATCAAAACAGTCTACAATACAATACAAGAATAGAAAGATGGACAGTGTGTTTTTTAAAAAAAACGTATAAGGTTAAAAAAACAACAACGACAAAAAACATGACATGATCATGTACTTCTTTCCCATCCCTTCCCTTCTCTCTCTCTGTCTCTCTCTCTCTCTCTGTTTCTCCTCCAACACTTTACCTGCTGTTCTATTCCCAAATATATGACTGTAAGGCAGAAATAACGCAAAATCAATTGTTCTGCATTCTGCAATACACACACATGTGCCCAATGAACATAGTCCTCAAACTGCTAATACTACAGACTATTCACAGTGTAAAATGATTTTATACAGGCACCTGATACATGCTGTAGGTAAATATTTCTATACGTAATCTAATTTCTCTCTCTCGATAGAAACTTGAAACTCCAGTTAAAAAAAAACACCCTCTCACTGTCAGCTCTCTTAGTGTTGAAAGATGAATAAAAGGTTGTCCATTTTTCACTTGCCCACCTATATGTGTGTGTATGTGTGAGCGTGTGTGCATGTGTGTGTATGTACATGCATGTGTGTGTGTATGTAAACATATGTTTGCAAGGGTGTTGAACACACACACACAAAACTCTCTCTCTCTTCCCTTTTCACTCTTACTATTTTGCATCTTCCCAATACCTTCTAACTGCCGCTCGCTCCCCATCAGATTTTCTCTTGCCTGTGATCACCCCCCCCCCCACCTTCCCCCTCCTAATTTCAATTAATAGCAAATTTTAATCTGTAATATAGGGAACATTTTGTCTGCAGCTGTCCTGTCACAGAGGTGGTCCCCTGAAGGACTGAAATACTGGAAAGTTACCTGAAGGACTGAAATACTGGAAAGTTACAAAAAAAAAAAAAAAAAAAAAAGGAAAGGACCAAGGAGTTTTGTAGTCCAGTTCTTTCTTTTATCCAATATTTCTAAAATCGTCTCTCAACACCAAAACAACCGACATTTTTTGCAGTGAGCGAGTGATTTTACCTGGAGTTTTAAGTTCAACACACACACACACACACACATATATATATATATATATATATATATATATACACATATATATATGTGTATATAAATACATTTGTGTGTGTGTGTGTGTATGTACTTTTTAAAAAAACTAAAATAAGAAAGATAGATGAGCCAGCCTTTAGATATCATGATGGCTTTTCTCATGCCACAGAGAAATGCTGGTCATTCTCAACATCCAGAACCATGAAAGTGTGACCATGGCCCTCAAAATAAACAAATAAATTGAAAATCACTGTTTTAAAACTACATGGGTATGTGTTGTTGAACATCTAAATGCAAGTCAAAGATCTACAAAAGAACTGCACTCCTTTACAAATAAGTGGAAAGGCAAAAAAAAAACCAATGGTGAACACTAAAAAACAAAGCCATGAACACCTGACCTGTTCAAGTGTGTTCTGACTGACTAAAAAAAAAAACCCAACCCAAAAACAGAAACAAAACAAAATCAACAGAAGGACATCATCACAAATAAAACATCATCAGCAAACATGATCGTAAATGCATTCAGAACACGTAAATACATTCAGAACACTTAAATACATTCAGAACACGTAATGCATATGTCCCTCCAACCTCCTCCTTTGCACCACCTCCACTTCTTTTTTTCCTCTGCATTAAGTACACTAGCCCCAGTGCCAACCTCCATCTACACTTCTAGACGGATTTTCGAGCTCACTGCCCTCTCTGGTCACGGTGACACGCTCTGTAAATCTACACTCGATGAGAACTGCCATCTGTCAGCAGCCACGACTTCCACAGATTATCTGTGCTATAACCGACATTACATGCAACCATGACTTGACGTACGTATGATGGCTGGTATTCACGTCCCTCCTTAGGCCTGGCTTCTTATGGGTAACAGACTTGGCAAATGCATGACCATCATGACAAAAACGCTCCAGCTAGGCCATGGGGGACCTTGAGGACTTCCATGCAAGCTGGACTGGTCTCACTGCAGCTCTGACCCCCATGAAGTGGACTGTTCCGTGTGTGTGTGTGTTGATTGCTTTCTACATCCCATGAAGTGGACTGTTCCGTGTGTGTTGTGCTGACTGTTTTCTACATCCCATGAAGTGGACTGTTCCGTGTGTGTTGTGCTGATTGCTTTCTACATCCCATGAAGTGGACTGCTCCGTGTGTGTTGTGTTGATTGCTTTCTACATCCCATGAAGTGGACTGCTCCGTGTGTGTTGTGTTGATTGTTTTCTACATCCCATGAAGTGGACTGCTGCTCGTGTGTGTGTTGTGTTGATTGCTTTCTACATCCCATGAAGTGGACTGCTCCATGTGTGTTGTGTTGACTGCTTTCTACATCCCATGAAGTGGACTGTTCTGTGTGTGTTGTGTTGACTGCTTTCTACATCCCATGAAGTGACTGTTCCGTGTGTGTGTTGTGTTGTTCCATGAAGTGGTGTGTGTGTTGTGTTGACTGTTTTCTACAACCCATGAAGTGGGACTGTTCTGTGTGTGTTGTGTTGACTGCTTTCTACAACCCATGACGTGGACTTTTCTACATCCCATGTGTGTGTTGGGTTGACTGCTTTCTACAACCCATGAAGTGGACGTGGACTCTTCCCATATGGTGGTGTTCCCTGGGTGTTGACTGTTTTCTACATCCCATGAAGTGGACTGCTCCGTGTGTGTTCCCTGGGTTGACGATTGTTTTCTACAACCCATGAAGTGGACTGTTCCCTGGGTGTCGATTGTTCTCTACATCCCATGAAGTGGACTGTTCCCTGGGTGTCGATTGTTCTCTACATCCCATATGGTGGATTGTTCCTGGGTGGTGTCGACTGTTCCCTCTACTCTCCCATATGGTGGACTGTTTCCTGGGTGTCGATTGTTCTCTACATCCCATGAGGTGGACTGTTCCCTGGGTGTCGATTGTTCTCTACCCCATGAAGTGGACTGTTCCCTGGGTGTCGATTGTTCTCTACACCCCATGAAGTGGACTGTTCCTGGGTGTCAATTGTTTTCTACATCCCACACTGTTCCCCCTAGATGTACTGTCTTGAAAGCCCTCAAAATTTCTATTGCATCAAATGTAAAAAATACATCGTTTGCAAGTCTTTGTTAATAATGTACCAAGCCTTTGTTAATAATGTGCCACAGACATATTTGTGAACCTACCAATTTCAAACTCAAGACAGCTCAAAAATCATCCTAAGGCTGTCAGGTACAACATCACAGCAAAACGATGATCAAAGGTACCACCTGAACTCACAGTACAAACTAAATTTAACAGAACAACTTCAAAACAATGCCATGGAATGGACAGTTCTTGAAGACACTACCGAGTTATCAAGACACATGGACTGTGAACAGACTTTGTTAGACATTAACAGAAACATGGGTCCCCACACAACCATTTCATTTGTAACCATCCTTGAATGTATGTACAAATAGTAAAACTACAAACCCCAATATTTAATTGATTCAGAGGCCGTCCCAAGCCTGTCTCTTGCCCCCCCCCCCCCCCCCCCCCCCCCCCCCCCTTCTTCAAATGGCACCATGTTAACACAAACATCAGGGCTGAAGGTCCATGACAACCGACTTGCCACCAGGCGCTGTTCTACCCTAGTGTATCTGTATCACAAGGACCCAGGACTTGGAATAAAAAAGTGTTTCCCTTTCAATCAGCATTCAAACCATGATCAAAAAACCCCCCCCCCCCCCCCCCCCCCCCTCACAATGCTGAACCAAGGACAGTTGAAACGCTGCATGCACAATTTGTTTGTAAATACACTGTAAAAGAAAAAAAAATGGAATGTATTTGGGAGGCAATGGCCACAACTTGGAAAAAAAAAAAAATGTAAAAAATCATTGTGCTGTGACTCTGCGACAGACTAGACTCCATTGATATGTGCCAGTCAAGGAATGTTGTAGAACAAAGGCACTTGAAAATGAAAGAGGAGGTGGCAGTGAGTGTTACCACCTATGACTAAAAAAAAATGCATCTTGCCCTTTATTAAATCATCTGCAGACAAAACAAGCCCTTTCTACAACTTTACAGTCTTCCTGTCATTTGGATGTTCTGTGCAAATCATTTTTTTTTTTCTATGGGCAGGAAGAGGGAGGTGGGGGAGGAGTTCTTTCTCTCGTTGACCTTTGGCATTTCAGCCATGTCACCTGCTTTCTGTTGCCAGCAGTTCTCATCATTCTGTTGTTCTGTCCCTGTGCTGCACACCTCTGTTCCACTCACATCAACTTCCCCCACCGCAAAGTAACAATTCACCCTTGGCTGTCTCTGCCTTTCTCCAAACCGCTAAACAGTTTGCAGTACTATCTCTTCTACTGAATGGGCCCTTTCACATGCTTTAACTGCTGGGGTCTTCTGGCTGTGGGCAATCCACTCATGCATGCATCTGGACTTACCAGAGTGCTGGTGCAACTGTGAAACAGCATTGCTGGCTCCATGGAGCTGAGAACACATGCGATTGGCTGGCCTAAGCTTGAAAGACAGGGACTCTCTGGTCCTTGTCTGCAAAACCCCCATCAGGACAGCAGGAACAGAACAACAGGAAGGACGGGGTAGAACAACCACTGCACAGCCTCTACTCTCTCTCTCTCAGCCGCAGTTCATGAACACATCAACATTAGTTCCTGTGACCACATTCCTTTAAACTCTTACATCTCTAAAACAGAACATCTATTGCACCTCAGTGTTCTTGAATTTATTTCTCCTCTCAAGGGCAGACTGTCTAATAAAAATCATCTGAATTTTGGATGATCTAAAAAAAATCTGTCCAAGATCTGAGAATGCTTCACAAAACTAAAAATTTTAACAAAAACAAAAATAGTGAGCGAAACCAGTTTCCTTTCAATAACCAAGCTCGTATGATCAGTCAATATAAATACATGTATCATTAAAGTGGTGATGTAGTGCAACAAACAGGGCCAACTGACCAAGGCTGCTTGTGGATATGTGCAAAAGGAAATGATCAACACATCACTTTCCAACCACGCTTAGCAACAACCTGCCCGACAGCAGAAAGAATTGATAGCTGCTTGCAGATCACACGGCTAATGTATAAACATGAACCGATCATGACATGGGATTTTATATGGAGCAGTGTCTTTCATGAATGATACAGTTTGGTTGGTCATCACTAACATCAGGCTGAGTCAGCTTCAACATCAGAATTATCAACCAACACTTTCTCTGCTGACACTTTTTCTCTCAACTCTCTCTCTCTCAGCGCCCTCGTTGTTCTCTCTCTGGAGCGCACGCTCTCTCACTTAGTCATGTGTGGGTCAGATGGAGCTACAGTCATGTGTGGGTCAGATGGAGCTCTGCTATAGTTCGGCACTGCATTGCCACAGGCAGCACTGACAATCCCCTCTGTGTAAAATGCGAACAAAAGGAAGGAACGTCACTCGTGGATGCATGGGACAGGGACGCTGATGACGATCAAGATAGCCTGCAAATGAAATTTTCAAGCAGAACCTGACACTCTCCTTTCTTTTGACTGAAGCATCTTTTCCAATACTACAATGTGTATTGCCTTCACCACACTCTACACTGGTCGAGGTTTAGATCCTCCCCTGGTTGGATTCTACATCAGCCTGGTCAGATGTTGAATCACGTATCTTGACTTCTTTCTTTTACACATTGACTCACACATGCGTCACAATGAAAGACCATGAACTGATCACCGAAAAGTCTGGTACCGCGCATCAAGCTGCCCAGTTAACCATCAGTGAAATCTCTCTGATGACACTCCTATCAGTGTCATGTGACTGGAGCACTCAAATCTCCGTCAGCTGGCCCCACAGCCGGTGATGACAATACACTCTCTGCTGTTTTCAATAAGCAGTATATGATTTTCATTCATGAACTTACAGTATGGAGCAGATACAGGCACAATACCCCATTACTAAACACAGCTTTGAATGCATCTCTCTCTCATTCACTTAGCCCCCCCCCCACACACACACACACCTGAACCTTGACTCACATTGTTCGTCAAGGTTCAAGGTGTGTGACTTGTTAGTAACAAGTCATGTGATCAGTGAAGGCTTGCCACAGCTGAACCATGATTAACAATCAGTGTCAGTTTCATCAAGGACGCCTCATTGCGTGTGGACTAGTCCATATTATTATACTCTACACCACATCCCTTAAGTTTCAAGACCACACTGCACATGATAAAAAAATTAGTAACCAAAATGAGAGAAGTTAAGAAGAGGGTCTTGTGGCTACGGCTTAAGATATGTCTGACCCTACTAGAGATGTCTGACCCTATTAGAGATGTCTGACCCTATGCGTTAGCCCATGCGCAGGTCATTCCTTGCATGCCCACATGATCTTATTATCATTGCATGTGTGTGTGTGTGTGTGGTGAGTGTACTTGTGTGTGTGTGTATATGTGTGTGCATGGATGAGTGGGCCAGGGCCAATTGTGTGTGTGCCAGTGTAAATGGTGTGTGTGTGTGTGTGTGTGTGTGTGTGCGCGCGTGTGTATGTGTATGTAAGATATTGGACTTGTGTGAGCATTTTTCTGCATGCATATATGTGTATGTAAATGCGTGTGTGTGTGTGTGTGTGTGTGTGTGTGTGTGTGTGTGTGCCTGTGTACTTGGTTGTACAAAAATGTTTGTGTGTGTGTGTGTGTGTGTGTGCGTGTGTGTGTGTGCGCGCGCGCGTGCGTGCGTGCATGCGTGATTATTTGCAGGAAATCATAAACATTTTTCAGCTGTCTAGTTACGTTCTGGTTCTCTGAACATCGTCTGCTAACAATCTTAGAATGAAAGTCATTGATAATTAGTTCAATTATTATAAGGTATAACTGAATGGTGAACGAAAACAAGTGCAGGTAACCAAAACTTTCTATCATTTAAGAACACGATTTAGCAAAGCAAGAACAAAAGAAAGATAATGTAGCACAAACCTTCTATCATTTAAGAACAGAATTAGTAAAGCAAGAAAAAGAAAGACAAGATAATGTTGCTTACAGCCCAGCCGACCGCAAAGGGCCACATCAGGGCTGTCACCACGTTAAAATCAACTCACCAGTCATAACAGTAGAAAGATAATGTGGCACAAAACTTTCTATCATTTAAGAACACGATTTAGCAAAGCAAGAATAAAAGAAAGACAATGCGGCAGTTCATGACATATACACAACAAGAATATGTTCACAACTTCTACATTCTGTCAGAAAATACAGGAAAGATACTGTGGCAATTTATGATAAATGGTTTTAGAATATGCTCACAACCCCATACATATTGTTTATCTGTAGCAAGGAAAGGGATGGTGTGGGAATGACATACACAGATCTTTCTCAATGAAATGTGGGTTCAGAGACAAGACTGAAAATCATGTTTAGAAGGAACCATTTGCTGTGTGTTTGGTGGCAACACTCAAACCTAAATTTCTCCTGTGACAGGAAGCACCTGCCGTGCGTTTGCCTGACAACACACATGTTGCCATCCTGTAGAAGGAAAGGTTTGCAGTGTTGGTTTGCCTTGCAACAGTAAAACATGCTGACCTCCTACAAATGGAAAAGTTTGCTGTGTGTTTGCCCCGCAACAGTCTAACATGTCGCCATCTATAGAAGAAAAGGTTTGCAGCATCTGTTTGCCTAGCAACAGTCAAACATGTTGCCATTCTGTAGAAGGAAAGGTTTGCAGCGTCTGTTTGCCTAGCAACAGTCAAACATGTTGCCATCCTGCAGAAGGAAAGGTTTGCTGTATGTTTGCCCCACAAAAGTCCAACATGTTGCCATCCTGCAATGGGAACGTCTGCTATGATTGCCTGGCAAGAGTCAAACGTTAAAAAAAGTCCTCCGGCGGCAAGAAGGAAATGTTAGCCATACTTTTGCTTGGCCACAATAACAAACAATGTCTTCCTGCTGAGGGGAAAGTCTGGGAAACATTTCCCATACAACACATTAAAATAAACATCCTCCACATCTTCCCCATCCAGTCCATCCACTGAAGAGACAGGTATGGCGCAGATCCTCCTGACCCTGCAGTCTCAGGGGAAGTCACCACCAGCGAGCCATCCAGTGTGGTGGCATGTGGCCTGGCAGGTCTGTGAGGAGTCATGGGACCATCGCCACCCTCAGCACGAGAACTCCTGGCCATGCCCCCTTGGCCAGGGTCACGGCCGTGCACCCCCACGCTGTGCTGCTCAGGCCTGGGCAACCACTGGGCCCCCATCCTTGGGACGGGTCCTGCAGACCTGGGCACTTGGCCAAAGCGTGCTGGTGGACTATTTCTGGGTGCTCGCTCTGGTGGGCTGAATGAACCTGGATCAGCCTTGCTGTGGTCTGATGGTGGAGATGGTTGTGCATGTCTGGTAGGACTGTGGAGAGGTGCTGGTCTGGAAGGTCCACTGGGGATCTCTGGGTCGATAAGGCGGTGGATCAGCATGTCGGTACGGTGGACTACTTTTCTGGCTGTGGGATGAGCCTGCAGGAGGTGGCTCTCTGCTGAAATTGTATCCGTTATGGTTGTTGCCGCTGCCCGTGGTATTGGGCTTTGGCAGGTCATGACCTCTGCTGGCGGAGGACCTTGAAGCTCCATCAGGCCTTGGGGGTGCAGGAGGTCTGTTGTTCTTTGCCTGACGAAGGTCTTCTCGCTCTTGATACCCAGGTGTGGTCTGTCTGTTACCATTCTTGTTCTCCTGGGGATGTCCTGCTTCAGGCTGCTGGCATCCATCTGAACTACCAGCTCTTCGTTGATCCGCTCTGGGAAAGTTCAGGCCATCAACATTCTTACCCCACGAGCTTCTCTGCCTGCCGGGCCTGTGTTCCTCAGGAGGCTGGCTCCTGTCAGTGCTGGGAATGTCCCTGTTGCCAGCCTGGTCAGGATACCTAGGACCTCCTGACAGCTGTCTCTGTTTAGGTTCTGGGCGAGTTCTTTCCCCTGCTTGCTGAAAACGTCGAGGTTTGGGCTTGGGTTTGGGTCTGGTGGTTGAGGGGCTGGCTCCTTCTCCTGCCTTGTGTAAAGGTCTGTCCCTCTGGAGTGCGTCAGGGTGGACGTGACTTTGGTCTGTCATGTCTGCTGATCTTGCTCTTCTGGCTTGTCCATCAGGTGGAAAGAAACTGTTTCTTCCTTCTGGTTGGCCCGCATCATTCAACATGCCCCTTGAAGTTGGCAACGTTTGGCTTTGATCATGATGATATCTGTGACGTTCAGAAGGATGGTGGTTCCTCCCTCTGTGATGTGCTCCAGAGTCAGCCTCCAGAATGTTGTGCATGGAGCGGCTGAACTCCCGGAGAGGCATGGATCCATGCTGGTGATGGCTTCTGCTGTCAGAAGACTGACGGTCCAGGTCGTTCATGGATCTGCTGAGATGTTTCATCAACATGTGAGAAGATGGATTCTGGCTTTCAACACATGGGGAGGAACTCTTCGACCTGGACTAGGCCTGCCTTGAGCTTCTCGTGAAGATGATGAATCCTCACGCTGATGAGCAAAGGGTTCACCCTCCATGGCTGTGCATCTTGGCTGTGTCTGTGAATCATGAGCAGAGTGGGCAGGGGACAGCAAGCACGCAGCACCTGAACGAGCTGAGAGATGCTCCTTCCTCATCGTCCTCATACCTGGCATGTGCCCCATGTCCCTCGTGGGAAGCAGGTGGGGAAGCAGATGGTGGGGAAATTATGGGAGAGGCTTCCACTTGGCACACCAAAGACGGCTGACCCTCACTCTGTGGCCCCAGCAGGGACTGTGCTGTGCTGGCTGCAGCTGAGCTCTGCATAATGACAGCAGGGGCACGATCCTCATTGTCCTGCCCATCTCCAGGCTTGTCCCGGGGTATGACCACTTTGTTGTGGGCGATAACAGCAGAGGGACAGACAGGCACAGGACCCCGACTGTCTTCAGGTTTAGCCACACCAGGAGCGGTGCTCCTCTGTCTGCCTTCAGGCTGCCTGACGTCCTGTCTGTCTCTCTGACCATCACTGACTCTTTCCTCTTCTGTCCACACCCTCCCCTCTCAAACCTTCCCCATCATTGGATGAATCTGAAGAGGAGGACGACACCGCCTGGTGATGCCGGTGCTGATCTGTCACACCTCTCTGAGTATCATCACTGGAGTAGGATGAAGACAGAGAGCGCTGGACGGTTTCCGGCAGGCTAGAGTCACTGGATTCATCCTGAGGCTCTCCAACAGGGAATGCCAACGTGGGGCCCGGAGTGGTGGGGCTCATGGCTTCATCATAGCTTGGTGGCTGAATGAGTCCTGTCACGGGGTTAGGATGGTCCGTATAGCCCTGCAACAAAAGGCAGACGCATCATGTCAAGTTTCCTACTACACCCACAGAAAAACTGGCCACAACCAAAAACTTTCTGGAACAGAAGCAAGAGCGGCAAAATCTGAACATCCCTAACGTACAACAGTGGAAAGAAAATCATGACATCACGGCAACACCAGTAAGACAAAACTAAATCAGACAACCCTGCAACACTGATGAAATTAGAAAATTCTTGCAACTGAAGAAAAAAAATCAGCAAATTCAGAATATCCCTGCTGTAAAAAGGGCAGCCCCCAGTCCCCAAATCTCGGGTAAGTTGGAAGCCATGCTGCATCAATCTGGGCAACAAACACCAGTGAAGTGTGAAGTCCAATAACTTTGTGCCATTTCAAACAGTTACTGGACATACTGCATAATGTAGCGATGGATAGAAAAGACAACAACACAGATGTCTTCCATGTTAGTATCACCAACAGTGTCTCCTTTCCCCTTCACACCCTGGTGAGTCACTGGGGCAGCACAATGAAGAACAGAGCCCCGATTCCTCCAGTTCTGTCAGTGGTGTGCCACGGCCTGGGTCTCTGCAAACGGTTTCCCTGTCCACTCTGCAATGTTGTCTGTCCTTCATTGTTCTGTCTAGCCCCTTCCACCTCCCTCCTTCAACAGATCCTTGGAGGATTGTTTCAGCAAGGCCATTAAATTTGTTACATGGCCACAGCAACAGAGTTTACTTTTCTTGACTGGTATCAATAGATCTTCGCCATCACGATGCTGAATGGCTGCATGGCAAACAGATGGTTACAGTACTGCTGGAAACAGGGAAACATCCCCAGTACAGTATTCCTGTCCACTAACAATCCCACTCCATGCACCAGTATTAGTTACGGTCAAAAACTGAATGATCTAAGCAGTGCCTCCCATCTCGACTCACTCTGTGCCAGCCTGCCACACTGCTAGATGAATGACAGTGTGCCTGTCTACAGACTTGCCTCATGCAAAGCGGCTCACACACAGCCACCTAGGCTGGGGATTCATCTTTCACTGAATCAATCCACTGTAGCTGTTCACTTCTCCTACAGTCATGCAATCTAAATAAAATTGTGCCTAGTTTCAATTTATATGTCTCTCCTTGTCCTCCTTCCCCTACTCCAAAAAACCTGTTATAACTTCAGCATACATATGTGTGTGTGTGTGTGTGTATATATATATATATATATATATATATATATATATATATATATATATCAGAGAGAGAGAGACAGACAGACAGACAGACAGAGACAGAGAAGAGACACAAAGAGAGTGAGAGAGAGTGAGAGAGAGATAGCTTCCATCTGAGGGAGAATTCCCAGGTCATTAGCTTGACCATTTCACTAGGCAGTGTGTCTGGCACAGCGGAAATTGCAGTTTCCTCTTTGACAGCGTGATTTTCAGACAGATTAGAATTGGCTCTTTCCCACAGAACAGAGAAACAGTTTTCTCTTTGGCAGTGTCATTTTCAGGCAGATCAAAGATGGCTCCTTCCCACAGAACAGAAACTGGAGTTTTCTCTTTGGCAGTGTCATTTTCAGGCAGATCAAAGATGGCTCCTTCCCACAGAACAGAAACTGGAGTTTTCTCTTTGGCAGTGTCATTTTTCAGGTCAGATTTTCAGACAGAAACAGGAGTTTTCTCTTTGGCAGTGTCATTTTCAGGCAGATCAAAGATGGCTCTTCCCACAGAACAGAAACTGGTTTTCTCTTTGACACTGTTGTTTTCAGGCAGATCAGACATGGCTCCTTCTCCAAAGAAAATGGTGGAGCAAAGGCAATCCTCATTTTTGGAGATGCAATAAACTTCTCAGAGGTGAACAATCCACCACAGACAAAATACAAAACTATGGAAACATTACTCTGACAGAAAAATTATATCTGACTGGCAGCACAAGCATTCTACAGTAAGTATGTGCACCTTCTACACTTATTCCATTCTAGAATTTAGTGAAATAAATTTTTCTACTGCAAAAATTCACAAGCACCACATATGAAAAAAACATGTATTTGGACAATGGAAATATAAAACACAAACTATTAATCATGTATAGTTTGAATCTTTGTTCATTTTCTGCAAGCCTGCTAAACTTTTAACATATGACCCACATATCAGGCTATGAAGTGACACTGATTCCTGATTAGTGATATAACTTCATGTTCAGTTTTTACTTCTCTATGTACATGGACCACAATTAGCATGATGATGGAACACCTTTTTTTTTTTTTTTTTAAAGATATTTTTATTTTAATTCTGTGTGTGTGTGTGTGTGTGTGTGTGTGTGTGTGTGTGTGTGTGTGCGTGTGTGTTATGTTCTATTCTTCTGATATGAACAGAGAGATTATTACACTTATATACTATGTGCTTTCAGTCTCTTCTTCATTAATATTTCCGTTCCATTTCCTTTCTGAATTTTTCCAGTCCAGTTGGTCCCGTTGTTTCAGCTCTGCCTCAGTGTCTCGCCTCCAGCTGTTGCGAGGTTGGCCTCTCTTCCTCTTTCCCTGCGGGTTCCTGGTCAGGGACTTGGCGTGTGGTGCTGGACGCTGGCTTCCTGAGGGTGTGTCCAATCCAGCCCCACTTCCTTCGCAGTATCTCTGCTTGGCCACTGGTTCCTGTCCCGCATGCTCCCACAGATCTTCGTTTCGGATCTTTTCCTGCCATCGGATTTTGTAGATGCGCCTCAGACAGGTGTTGAAGAATGTCTGAATCTTTTGTTGCATCGTCTGTGTTGTCCGCCATGTCTCGCATCCGTCCGTAGAGCAGAACTGACTTCACACATTTGAGTTGAAGATGCGGAGTTTGGTTCTTATGCTAATTCTCCAGATGCCCAGATGTTCTTGAGCATGACAAAAGCTGCTCTTGCCTTGCTGATTCTGGCTATGATGTCTCGGTCCGTGCCTCCCTGTTGGTCAACCACGCTTCCCAGGTAGACGAAAAGACCACCTCCCTGATGGGCTCTCCACCGACTGTGACTGATGTGCTGGCAGTGGTGTTGATTTTCATCAGCTCGGTCTCTCTTCCTGTTAATCTTGAGCCCTGTTCCGGCTGATGTGGTCTCCAAGCAAGTGGTCTTGTCCTGCATGCATCTGGCTGTGGCTGTGTGACAGGAGCGCCAGGTCGTCAGCAAAGTCAAGGTCGTCGAGCTGCGTCCAGAGTGTCCACTGTATACCGTTGTTCCTGCCTGTTGTAGTGGTCTTCATGATCCAGTCAATGACCTGGAGGAAAAGGAACGGCGACAGCAGGCACCCCTGCCGAACTCCGGTCTTCACCTCGAAACTATCAGACAGCTGGTCGGCGTGGGCAATCCTGCAGTTCATGTCCTGGTTGGTGCACCGGATGAGGGAGCTGATCTTCTTGGGGACTCCGTAATGCCTCAGCAGCTTCCACAGCGTCTCTCTCCACACTGTCGAAGGCCTTCTCATAATCTATTAAGTTGATATAGAGGGGGGAGTTCCACTCCGCGACTGCTCCACAATGATGCGCAGGCTGGCGATCTGGACAGCACATGATTTGTTCCGCCGGAAGCCTGCCTGCTGGTCTCGGAGCTTGGGGTCGACAGCCTCTTCATCCTCTCCAATAGAAACCTGTTGAGAACCTTGCCTGGCATTGACAGGAGCATGATCCCTCGGTAGTTGCTGCAGTCCCTGAGGTCTTTCTTTCTTTGGCAGCTTGATGATGATTCCTTCTTCTTTCCACTGGTCCGGTACCTCCTCCTTCTCCCAGATCTTGCTGAAGAGGCTGTATAGCATGTTGACAGCTGTCTCTGTGTCTGCTTTGATGGCTTCTGCTGGTATCTCGTCGGCCCTGCAGCCTTCCCATTTTTCAGAGTCATGATGGCCTTCTTGATCTCTGCCTTTGAGGGTTTGTCGCAGCTGATGGGCAGTTCTGTCTCTGCGGGTGGGATGTCTGGTGGTGTATCATCAGGGGCAGGGCGGTTTAGCAGCTCTCCCGAAGAAGTGTTCTGCCCATCGTTTCAGCTGTTCCTCGGTTGTTGTCAGTGGGTTTCCGTTCTTGTCCTTCACTGGCTTGTCTGTCTGCTGGAACTTACACGTCAGCTTCTTGGTTACCAGGTACAGGTCCTTCAGGTTCCCCTGTCCGGCTGCTGCCTCTGCCTGACTGGCCAGGTTGTCAAAGTAGTCCCTCTTGTCCTTCTTGATGCTCCTCTTTACTTCTCTGTTCGCTGCTGTGTGCTCTTCCTGTGCCTTTGCCTTAGCTGCCTTGTTCGGCTTGTGTTCAGCGTTTTTTCTTCTCTCTCCTTGTTTCCAGCTTGTGGATGGTGTCGGCTGAGATCCATTCCTTGTGCTGGGTCTTCTTCTTGCCAAGGATCTCTTCACATGTGTCGTGCCAGAGCTTCTTACAGTGTCCCCACTGTGTATCACGATGTCCATCTCACCGTCTTCTATCAGCTCTTGTAGCGGCTGGAACCTGTTGGAAAGGCTGATCTGGAATGCTGCTTGTGTGTCCCTGTTCCTGAGCAGTCCGACATTATACCTTGTCCGTGTGTTGTTGGTGTTGGTGAATCTCTTGAGGTGAAGTCTCACTGTTGTAAAGAAGAAGGTGTGGTCTGATGACATGTCAGCACCTCTCATCACTCATACATCCTGCCATGATCTGAATTTGCGGCTAATGCAGATGTGGTCAATCTGATTCTCTGTGACATGGTTTTTGGAGATCTCCATGTAGCCTTGTGGATGCGCTTGTGTGGGAAGATGCTCCTCCTATGACCAGCTGGTTCAGGGTGCACAGGTCTGCAAAGCGCTCACCATTCTCATTCATCTGTCTGAGTCCGTGTGTGTCCCCATGATGTCCTCGTAGCCTGTGTTATCCATTCCAATCTTGGCATTGAAATCTCCCATCAGTATGGTCATGTCCTTTGCTCCTCTTCTGTCTATCACTGTCTGTAGTTGCTGATAGAAGACATCTTTCTTTCTCTTCTTCCGCATCATTGGTGAGAGCATAGCACTGGATGATGTTCAGCCTGATGTCCTTCTTCTTCATGGTAAACTTGGTTGTGATGATGCGGGAGTTGACAGGTTCCCATCCGATGAGTGCCCCCTGTGCCTCCGGTGCCAGCATCAGGGCCACACCCTCAGTGTGGGGGGATCCATCGTCTGTGTGTCCTGAGTACAGCAGCTGTTCTCCAGATGATGAAAGTCTCAGCTGTCCTGACTGTAGCCACCTTGTCTCACTCAGTCCTAGCATTCCGATCTTGTAGTTTTTCATCTCTCTCGCAACTTGATGGTTTTTCCTGTTTTGTACATTGTCCTGATGTTCCCATGTGGCTACTCTCGTTGTTGTCCTGGGTGTTAGAAGGGGAGTCAGCCTTGCAGCTTCCTTTCGGCTTTCACTGCACTGCGTCAGAAGTCTCCGGGATGGAGACCCTTCCTTGCCCAGGTGAATGTTTTGGTTCGTTGTCATCGATGCTTCTGTAACTAGTCTTTTTTACAGGTAGGGATGTTAGCCCTACGCAAACCTCTTTATCCTCAAGGTGAGGTGGTCCTGCCTTAGTCGCCTCTTACGACATGCATGGCAGGGCAGTGAGTCTATTCTATGCCCAACCCACAGGGCGAACACAGAGAATATACATCTGCGCAAACATACATGCTTGGAAGCACATGCACTCACAAACATACATTTTATCCCACTCACAAATCAAGCATGAGCTGAATGAACATACAACACATCATGCACTTTCATTAATTAAAGAAAAAAAATCTACAACTCCAAATTAGCATTCATATCCACAAACACTGAAATACAAACCTGTTCTACCACAAACCAATCACAAACACTTTACTGTAGTCAGTATGTTTTATTCCATCATCAACCAATCACCAACACGTTACTGTGGTTGGTACGTTTTGTTCCTTCTATCATCAACCAATCACTAGCACTTAACTATGGTTGGTATGTTTTGTTCTTCTTTCATCAACCAATCACTAACACTTTACTGTGGCTGGTACATTTTGTTCTTCTGTCATCAACCAATCACCAACACTTTACTGCAGTCTGTATATATTTGTTCTACCATCAGCCAATCACTAACACTTTAATGTGGTCAGTGCGTTTTGTTTTCCCATCAGCAACCAATCATCATGGTGGTCCCTCGGTCTCAAGGCAGACATATCGATGCAGTCATCAGTGCCTACAGGAGAGGCTCTGTAGTCCTAGTCATGACCTGCAGAGTTGTGAGCAGACAGGACACTGGAGGTCTGCTGTTGATGCAGTATGGTCACTGCTTAGTGGTGATGCTCTCCTGCTGCCTGGGCTTTGAGGTGACATGCCTCTTCAGAGGTTTCTGGTGCTTTTCTTGTGACAGCACATCAGTGTGCTCTGTCTGTAGCTGTCGTCACAAGATCAGCAGAGCAGATACCACACCACTGGAGGCTGTGTTTTCCAGACTATCTTTGTAGCATCTTTCTGTAACATTGTCTTAGCTCCCCAAACGTCAGCAGCTTTGGAATCCGATAGTCCTCTATTCTAATGATGGGGCCAGATCTGTTTAACTGTGACCCGAGGGTCAATGCCTCAATAGAGACGGACTTTGCCTTGTCCAGAACTTCAGTGCTGGTCACCATGTCTTGCCACCAGATTCGAAGGATGGACCGCAAGGCCCACTGATGAGAACACTCCAGTAGTTCAGTGTGTCTCTTGTAGACTGCACTGATGAGAACACTCCAGTCGTTGAGTGTGTCTTTTGTAGACTGCACTGATGAGAACACTCCAGTCGTTCAGTGTGTCTCTTGTAGACTGCACTGATGAGAACACTCCAGTTGTTCAATGTGTCTTTTGTAGACTGCATGATGAGAACACTCCAGTAGTTCAATGTGTCTTTTGTGGACTGCACTGATGAGAACACTCCAGTCGTTCAATGTGTCTTTTGTAGACTGCACTGATGAGAACACTCCAGTAGTTCAATGTGTCTTCTGTGGACTGCACTGATGAGAGAACACTCCAGTCGTTCAATGTGTCTTTTGTAGACTGCATGATGAGAACACTCCAATAGTTCAATGTGTCTTTTGTGGACTGCACTGATGAGAACACTCCAGTAGTTCAATGTGTCTTCTGTAGACTGCACTGATGAGAACACTCCAGTAGTTCAATGTGTCTTCTGTAGACTGCACTGATGAGAACACTCCAATAGTTCAATGTGTCTTTTGTGGACTGCACTGATGAGAACACTCCAGTCGTTCAATGTGTCTTTTGTAGACTGCACTGATGAGAACACTCCAGTCGTTCAATGTGTCTTTTGTAGACTGCACTGATGAGAACACTCCAGTCGTTCAATCTGTCTTTTGTAGACTGCAACTGTACAGAAGTGACAGGAGCACAGCAGCACTATACACTTTTAACTTGGTGCTCACTGTGACATTGTGGTGATTAAGAACTTTGCTGTGTAGTCGTTCCAGCATTTGACTTGCTTTGATGATTCTGTCTGCTATTTCCCTGTCCAGAAAACCATCATTCGAGATAGTGCTACCCAAATATTTAATTCACTCGTTTCTTTTGTCTGCAAAGGCGGACATTGTACATGAAGCGTATGATGCCAATGCCCACAGATGCGGATTCGGATTTTGAAAATTCACGCAGTCCAAGTGACGTATCAGGTATGAAACTCAAGAGCAGAGATTTTTGTGTTCAAATATACACTAATATGCATTGCATGCACTCACTAAATTTCAAGTGTCTGTTTGCTCATTTATAATTATGAATATTTTTTTTCCTACCCTATACAAACCCAGGGTTTTCAGGGTTTAGCAAGGGGAAAAACCCATGGCACAGAGTGAGTTAAGTTGTTGACATTTTTCAGTTCAAACTGTGGCAAATCGGAGTTAGGTACAGGTTGGAAAAGCTTACCTCCTTCTACCCTAACCTTTCCACTTATTCCATCAATCTTACCTATATGCCTTAACCAACAAACAGACACAACACAATCTTACCTATCTACCTAAACCAGCATACAGACAAAATGTGAACCATAAGACAGAGATACAGAGACAGAGAGGTACAGAGACAGAGGAGTGAGCGAAAGAGAGAGGGATGGGGGGTGGGACCAACATGCAGAAAGTGGATCTGAGACGGACTAAGTGAAAGAGATGATGTACAAGAGAATCACTGAGAGAAAGAGAGACTGAGATAGCAGATTGAAAAACAGACGACGACAGACACAGATTAAGACAACAGAACATTTGACAACCATGCAGAAAAAAACACACACACACAAAAATGGAAGTCGACATGGATGCAAAGCAGATGGCAAATTAATCCAGAACCCAATCACAACCACCTTAGCATCTACCATGAACAAGGGCATTGTACTTCCCTTCCGGGTTGCCAACAAGTCCTGCAGTCCACTTGTCACACATGCACCAACAGATGCAGCCATGCAGAAACACCGTGAAAACACAAACCTGCATGCTCTGATGAACACACAAAGTTCAAATGTCCACAGGCAAAGAGCACATTCCCAAACTGGGCTAACAAGGTCGTTGGGGTTGCATCCACATGCCTCCGTGCCTTTCACTCACCAAATCAGCAGCATACAGCGGCTGAATGCTTGCAGTCTGCCAGTCAGGTTTGTTCTCAACCACTGCTACTCATGGCCATCGCACGCAGCACATTGCTGCTTTTCTGCAGTTCAGTACAAAATGGTTTCAAGTCACAAGATACAGAAGGGACATGGGTAACGTTAGCCTTCCATGCCACACGTTCCCCTCACACAAATCTGACAATGTTACCACACAGACAGGTGGACTAATGGATAAACGTCATCAGCTAGGAAAAAAGAAGTCTTGAGTTGTGGAGGTCCAAGTCTTGTACAGCACAGGTTTTCCTCCCTCTCTCTACTGGACATTAAATGGTCTGAGACAAAACCTCTGCAGGGGACACTAAACCAAGGTCCCCTGTACAGACTGTACTTAGTTCATCTATAACATCCCTCCCAACATTCAGAAGGAATCCGCTCTGTTTGGGAAACAAAAACAAACTCAGAATGGTCATGAGAAGGGAGGGGGGAGCATGTCAGGGTGAGGGGTGGTGGGGTAGGGTTAGAGGAAGATATGCAACCCAGGTATCCAGCGAAAAATATGTTGTGAGGAAGACTACACTGTACACTGCTTCTCTGAAAAACAAGCCATCATTTTCTGTCCTACAGCACTATAATGAACACATTTCTGAAGCATGTTTATTGGTGTGATCACACAAAATCTGGGCATGCCTTGCAACAAAACTATTTCATGTCCAGAACTGTAACTTCCACTGCACAGGTTTCTGCCATGTTCCAGGAACAGTGGTTTTCCCCTGTGCAGACAGTATCACTCAGCAAGGGCCGATTCTATCTTTCCTTTTTAACTCACAAATCAAACACAGACAGCTGAAAAAAAGGTTCATTTTGTTACACAAACAAGTCAAAGATGTAAAAAAAAAAAAAAAATTTGAACAAAAAAAAACGATGATGGAAAAAAAAAATCCTAATGGGCCATCTGCGCAAGGAGGAAAGCTATACCAGTCTTTCATGGATGCAGACCAGGCTACAACTCCACCCCTCCCACACCCACCAACCCACAAAAAGAAAAACCCTTTGATATTCAATTATCAAAATGCTGCAACCCACCCCATATAACCTTTACCTGCTCTTTCCACGATTCCTGCAATGTGCATTCACTCACACATAAACTATTCGATCGAACCTCTGCTTCTGGTCATTTGTAATCAACAGCTCCATTTCCATTACTGAGGTCTGCATCTACATTGGTCGACCAATTTTCATTCCTTTTTTTTTTTTTTTTTTTTTTTTTTTTTGCCACTTCTGGGCACACTCACCAAGTTGAGGTATCCAATAGGAGTGGCGTTCAGCACGTCTTCATAGCTGGGTGGCAGGTCGTGGTGAAGATGATACTGATCAGCAGACCCATTCGCCCTCCGCTCACCTCGTCTTCTATTGTGACCTGTACAGCACACAGACACATAAAGCAAACATTCAAAAACGGGGATTTTCCACATCCAAAAATAAAACTGGGAGCCCCACTGACCACCTTCTAAGTGCCTGATCACCAGCGCAGCACCTCCTCTCTCAGGTGGCCCTAGCTGCCTGATATTAACTGCTCCCCTTCACCATAGACAGCTGCTGGTAGGGCTGCAGCTGAAGTGGCCTGGGTGTGGCTGTGTGTAATGTGGCCAAAACTGTGGAGTCATGCCACGGTAGGCTACAGCAGATGAGACAGAAGAAAGGGAGCAACATCAGTGTGGGCTACAGCAGATGAGACAGAAGAAAGGGAGTGACATCACAGTGGGCCACAGCAGATGAGACAGAAGAAAGGGACATCACAGTGGGCCACAACAGATGAGACAGAAGAAAGGGAGTGACATCACAGTGGGCCACAGCAGATGAGACAGAAGAAAGGGGAGTGACATCACAGTGGGCCACAGCAGATGAGACAGAAGAAAGGGAGTGACATCACAGTGGGCCACAGCAGATGAGACAGAAGAAAGCGAGTGACATCACAGTGGGGCCACAGCAGATGAGACAGAAGAAAGGCAGTGACATCACAATGGGCCACAGCAGATGAAACGAAGAAAGGGAGTGACATCACAATGGGCCACAGCAGATGAGACAGAACCAAGGGAGTGACATCACAGTGGGCCACAGCAGATGAGACAGAATGCTCCAATGGGGCATAAGAGAAGTCAAGTCGAGTGGGCATGCTTCCTTGCTGAGGAAAAGGAAAACACTGATTGGCTTGGTGGTTAAACCGAAGGTTTAGCTACCTGCTGTTCATTTTTTTTTTTTTTTTTTTTATGGGAATCCTGATACATGGCATTGTTCATTGTTCCCTGTCAAATGGAGATCAGGCACTTGTCTGGGCAGAGAAGTATGAAGAAAAGACTGACCTACAGTAATGTATATCAGCAATCAGTTTCAAGATATCAAGACAGAAAAAAAAAAAGTGTTTCTTGTAACAAACTAAAATCCCCTGCTACATGATCAGTACCACCCCTGCCCTTTGAACCTATTCACTTTTTCTAATTCCAGCACACGCAACATCTCTAACTTGCATGTGGTAAAAAACCCATAACAGAGGAATGGCTGGTACAATGGACACAAGCACATGTCACACAGCGAGCCACTCACGTCTTTGCTGGCGACTGACAGAACCGCTGACTGTGGAGATGCGCTGCTGCTGCTGCGCCTGGCCTGCCTCGCCTGGCACGACAGGCGCCGACAGCGCCGGATGAAGATGGCCAGAAGGCAGATGATGACGATGATGAACATGGCCACCACAATGGGGATGATGATGACGGGGGGCTGAGGATAGCGTTGCTTCCAGAGGATTCCGTCGTGGGTACAGTTCCTGTTCATCAATCAAAGTCATGGTACAGGAAGCGCCTCCACACATGTTGGACTTTGAAGAGTGATGGCTGTTTTATATGAATTTCTGTTAGTTCCTCCAAAAAGGCTATACCCTGGTCTTGTGCATGAACATGTGCAAAAACAAAAGAAAAGAAATCTTGCAGGCATATTACAACCCATTCGATCGATCTCAGACAATCAGCTTATCATGTGCCAGTAGGGAGGATGAACAGAAACCATCACATGCACACTGGTGTCCTGCTTAGAAATCCTCTCCACACACGGAATACAGCTACCTTCATGGTGACATTAAAAACAGTCACATTCCCACAACTCACACCCATGGTAAAACTCCCCCTTCAAACTGAAGAAGAAAGAGACAGGGAGGGAGAGAACCTCTGCGACATGATAACCTCGTTAATGCTTGCAAATTCTGCTTTCTTGGCTAATTTGTCCCCATCAACCTATCAAAATTCACTTTTGAAAAACAAGCATTTCCACTGAATTAAATGTGTTGTCCACGCCAAGCAAAATAATCAACCATCTACCCATTCAGCACACACACAAAAAGAAAAACAGCACAAGTTTTGCTGCATTTGCATGAAACAGAACTTTGTTCCTAAAACTATCAACGATCTGACACCAAGATGGTAGATTTAGTTCCTTTCAAAACATCTGCTGTTCTGTGTTGTACACATGGCTGTTGGCTTTGAAGAGGACACCCATAGCTTCACAACGAGCAGGATTTTGCACACTTGAAATAGGTAAAAGAGACTATTTCAATTCACTGATCACTATTGGTGCACCTGGTGGCTTGACCAGGGTGACTCCTAAGTTCTATGTCCCTCTCAGTTATTTGGGCAAATCTGAGTTCTAAGATGTGAAGCACTGAGGTGGCAGTTTGAAGTTTTGCAGGCATCCATCCTAGTTACGTCTGAAAAAAAAAAAAAAAAAAATCTTTTTCAAAATCTTTCCCATACTTATTTGTCCAAACAACTGCCTTATTCCCACTTGGCATGAATCATCGCCTTTACATCAGGAATCCCCCAAACAAAATTTGTGAGAGCAAGAGGCTGATCATGCCTTCAGTCCCTAACTAAACCTGCAAGAGTAGCTGCCCTTTCCCACATTAGTCACAAAGCTTCCTATTGCCAGTTAATGAATCAATTTCCTTTCTTTCCTTCAAGCTGTGACAATGCCTACAGGTAGCTCTCTTCAATTCGACTTCACTGTTGGCAACCACGGATTCCTTCAGGAAGCATTCTGATTGGAATTTACATCCAAAGTCCAGTCTAGACCCGGTCCTCCTTGCCATTGTAGGTCAAATTTTGGTGGAGAACACCTGAAAAAATTTATGAGATTGACGCTTCTCTTATTCCTCTTCGATTCCTCTGTATTCAATGGCGTCAATTTAGAATTATCATCAGCTACGCCCTTCACTACTTAGACCGGCTCAACTGTCTGTTACTCATGTAACGAGAGGAGGAACTTTGTGACATCAATATTTCAGTCAATGTGGTCATTCCAAAATCATCTGACAGTCCACTGGTTTGGGTAGGACAGTCGTCTGACACTCCGAGCTTTATCATGTACCAAACAATCCAGAGGGTGTGGACAATGGCCAAGATGGCCAGCACCTCCTCCCCCCCTTCCCCCTAACCCCCTGTCCACACATGAGGTTTTCACTCTACAGTGGCTTGAAGTTCAGGTGGGAAGGAAGAAAAGTCTAAGGTGGAGGAGCTATTCCCAGGACCCAAGGGGTGGATGGATATCCACATGGAGGCAATTCAGCTGTGGTACCTGGAGCCACAGGGTGAACCTTGGGAAAAACATTGCATGGGAAAACAGGCTGACCTTTCTGCACCTGAATATTTTCTCAACACACGTAAAGTATGTTCGGAGCGAGTCAGAGACAGCATGATGATTTTCACCATCCTACTGAAGAATTTTTCTGAAGATGATAATCATTTTCATTTTTCCTTGTGATGATGTACTCAATTGGTCTCTCACTCTAGTCTGTATTGGCAATCTTTTTTTTGTTTTACTCTCCTAGCTGTCTTCTTGGTGAATACATTAAACTGGCCATTGCCTTACAATTTTCATTCAAAGTTTGTTTTCTTTTTTTTTTTTTTTTAATTTGGTAGACAATCTTTTGTGAACCTTAGTAATGGTTCAGGGTTGTTTTTTTTTTCATGAAAAGGGGCTTTTAAATAGGACTTTCTGAGTTTCTGGAATTTCTCCAGGACAGCCCCAAGACTTTCTGGCCGCACTTTATAAGGTTTTCAACCTGACCAACACAGCTTTCAAAATGGCTGCGTTTGTTGCTGTTGTTGGTTTGACCATTTCATTTTGACTGGATCTAGATCCTTTCACTGCAAGTCCCAATTTCCTTAATTTGCTACAGAACTGAGGTTTGGCCTCCGACCTGGTCATGTTCACTATGCCCGAGGAAAGCTCTCCAGCCTACATACTCCTCCAAAGAGGAAAAGGAGAAAAACGGTCAACTTCTGAAGTTCCAAATGTGTGTGAACCCACACAGGGAGATAAGTGGTACATGTGCATAATTGAAGGTTACCTACCTGCTCGCCAAACTTTTTTTTTTTTTTTTTTTTGAGGGGGAGGGATAGACAAAGGGAAATAACTGGTGCATATGCTCATTGAAGTGAGGCTACCTCCCTGCTCTCTCAACTTTTTGTACTCCCAGTTCTCAAAAAACAGGGAGTACTTTTACCATGGGAACGAAGAAATGCTGTCTTTGAGTCTATGTGTCTTTGTGTGGTCAAAATGTGTTCCACTCGCTCCAGACACAAATTTCTGGACCAATCTTTCTGAAAATTTGTGGGTATATTCATTATGGGTCAGAGATGATGCCTGATGTTTTATTTTATCAGAATAGCCGTTACTAACGGCTATAATGGTCCAAAATGGTTTTTTCTTCTTTATGGAATATCTCAGTGACGAAAAATACATTATGATGCATATTTGATTTGACTTTTTTTTTTTTTTTTTTTATTTTACAAATATCTATGAAAGTACTGTATTGACAGATTTTAAAATAGCTTATGATCTAATAACTGACTGGTAGATCATGGGTATTTTCATTGTAAACATGCTCTTGTCATGTACATGTGTATTCAAGATAAACTGTGAGTATGTTTATATGCTTGCTTTGCATCTTGTTTTTTTTTTGGAAGGGATATCCTGATTGTACTGGTCGTTAGTCTCATCGGTTCAACTCCACAAATGTGGTAATTGTCAGCATCTGTTTCACTATAATTTAAGGCAGTGCTCCTCCACACCTTGATGGACTTCTCAAATCCTCTACAAACCCTCAGTCTTTGATTCTTGCCAATGAAAATGAAAATGTAACTATGAATATTTCTCTGTTTGTGTATAAGGCGCTGAGTTTGAGAAACCAATGTCTTATATTTTGTAATTAATCTAATGTGTATCTGGCTCGCTCACTCTTATTGTTATGGGCCAGAGGCCTGACAATTAAATTTTTTTTACTTTGACTTTGACTACAAACCCTCGGAGTCTCTCAATTGTTCTGTTGATATTCAAATCCTCTATATCTCAAACAGTTGAAAGAAGTATGGAAGCTGTCCTTAGCTGGTGGTTGCTGATGCCTTTTTGTATAAGAATGTGTCTGTCTGTGTCTGAGAGCACCAAACAAGTGATTTAATAAGGCAAGTTAGTAAGGTTATACTTTTTTGTTCTTTTCTGTGCATGTCAATCTAACTCCTTTGTGTGTAAGCGCTCTGAAGCTCTGTTAAGAAGTAAACACATTACGGTTTTAGGGATTTAACAGGAAAAAACATTCTGAAAACTTCATGTTTCAGTTCCTGTTGTTTAAAGCCTAACCAACGGAAAGGGACATGGTAGTTACCACATCAAAATTAATGTGTTCCTTACACATGCAAAAAAAAAAAGAGAAAAAAAAAACAAACAGAAAAACACCGCTTACTTTATGTTTAAAACAGCCTTAAAAAAAAAAGATGTTTATCATCCACTAAACCTTACCTGACATGCATAAAAAAAATCATTAACTCTTTAAGAAACTAAACAAAAAGTACCTCAAGTGGAGAGTATCTATGCAAGATCTTCACCGAGTCTGCAGAAAAAAGTCCTTATGTTTAAAGGTCATGCAAACCTCAATCTTCCTTAAACACAGGTTTCAAAGATAGTTCCTCATCACATGGTACGTACCATGGGGCCTTTCCATCTGAAAAAATATGAGTTGCACGTGTAAGAAGCAGTCTGCATCAGAAAATTTGTCTTCTATGTGAACAGTGGTCCCTGGAGTAAGCAGTCTGTAAAGTTAGCAAGTCTTAATCTGGCGGGTCTTTGTCTGGCAGTTTTACAATGCTTGCAGCTTCCTGCACCACTTTCATGAACAAAGTGAGAAAAAAAACACAAAAGTAGACATATTCATCCCAATATTCCTACATAGCCATTTTCCCCAATGTAGCCATTTTTCACGTACCACAAACACTATCTTGCTCATCGGAGTAGTCACCGCAGTTGTCAAACTGGTTGCACAAAACGTCAGTGGTGATACAGCGACCATTCTGACACCAAAAGGTCTCTGCACTCATCTGTAACAACAGCAGATCACTGAAAGTAAAAACACACATACATACACATTATCATGCATGCACGCGCACCACACACACACACACACACACACACACACAGAGGAGATTCTAATCTCCTACGGAGTCGCATCCACACAGACAAAAGACTGACTCTTTTAACAAGTTTTTAGTCTTTATCGATACTTCAAGCAATAGTTAAATACACTGAAACTTCACTTGACTGTCGCAAGAAAAATTCATGGATCATTCTCTTGTGAACAGCCAAAACCCAAATTATTCATAGTTTATGAAATCAAAAGTTCAAAAATAATAATGAAACACAGTTTATAAAATGCAAGGAATATTCTAGAAAGATTATGAACCATGATGTTATGTGGCCAATCATGATGCATGGGATTTTCTAAAGAGTTTGAGAACATGAACAGAGTACAGCTAATAAAATGCTTGTAATATTCTGGTAAGATTCTGGGATTCTCAGAGAACTTACGGAAATATTATTTTCTGTTGCCTTTGCATGCCTCATCAGATAAATAGATGTCAATGTCTTAAAGTGTGTAACGTAGAACTCTTGAACATCTGATCAATACAATGTCATGTGCGAGAATTCTCTTAAAGTGTGTAAAGCAGAACTAATAACATCTAGAACATCTGATATATAAAATGTCATGTGCAAGAATTCTCTTAAAGTGTGTAAAGTAGAATTCTAACATACTAAAATGAACATCTGATAAATAAAATGTCATGTGCAAGAATTCTATTAAAGTGTGTAAAGTAGAACTCTAACATATTGAAATGAACATTTTATAATAAATAAAATGTCATGTGAAAGAATTCTATTAAAGTGTGTAAAGTAGAACTCTAACATATTGAAATGAACATTTGATAAATAAAATGTCATGTGTGAGAATTCTCTTAAAGCATGTAAAGTAGAACTCTAACAAACAGAAATGAACATCTGATAAATAAATGTCATTGCAAGACTTCACTTAAAGTATGAAAAGTAGAACTCTAGCAAAACGAAATGAACATCTGAGAAATAAACGTAATGTGCAAGAATTCTCTTAAAGCATGTAAAGCAGAACTCCAACAAACTGATACAGAAGCCCAATGCGAACTCGACCTCTTTGTAACACTCACCTAAGTTGTAAGAAATGAATGACATCACAAAGTCCTCCTGGCCCCAGTAGTGCCCCTTGAGGCGCACATAAAAGCCGACGTGCGAGTCATAGTCCTGAAAATCCTGCTCTCATCTTTGGGGCTGGTATTAGGGACAGCAGAAATCACCAGCCGTCCTTGAGACGTCAGGCCTTCGCGGACTTCCAGGAGGTTGGGCTGCTTGCTACGGTATGTGTCATCTGACAAGAATGGAAGACAAATTAACTCAGCAACAGCATCTGGAAGTTTCATTGTCAGCTATGTTTCAGCTCTGCCCAACTCTCAGGCCGGTCATGAAAAGAACACATGAAATCATGCGATCTACTCCTATTTACAGCATAACAGTCAGACAACTGACATCCTTTAGCAGACTATGCTGAAACTACTAGCCATTGCACTCTATCTATCACCCCTAGTTTGGTTCCTTTGTTTGTAGGGCCTAGCCCTATTTTCCCACCAAATTTCATGGAATCATCCATACGCCATGCCCTATCTCCACCAAATTTAATGGAATCATCCAAGGGCCATCCCCCAGATTTAATGGAATCATCCAAGGGCCATGCCCTATCTCACCAAATTTAATGGTATCATCCAAGGACATGCCCTATCTCCCATCAAATTTCAGGGAATCATCCAAGGACATGCCCTATCTTCCCATCAAATTTCAGGGAATCATCCAAGGGCCACATCCAATCTTCCAACCACTCTGGCGGGTTATGCATAACTTTGTTGATCAGACCCTGTGTACTGCCTTTTTTAACCTGCACTGGCTCTAACATCAAACAGGTTTGTCATTAGGCCACATCAAATCATTCCACCAAGTTTCATGGAAATCACTTGTATAGTTTTCTTGATTCTTGCTGACTGACACGCAAATAGACATCAGTGAAAACACAACCTCCTCTAAAGTGGTATGAAAAAAAATCACTGAGCACAAATCTCAGAAGAGAAAAGATTGTTTAGCTTAAATGCTCCTGCGTCTTGTGATGCATGAAGCAGTCAAGTCACTCCACTGCGCACGGTCCTCAGCCAGTTTGGTAGTGTTACTCCATCCTCTGTCAACGAGTCTGAGGTCTCTCTCCACTGTCTGTCGCCAGCTCATCCTGGGTCGTCCTCTTTTTCTCTGGTCTGCTGGGGTCCATTAATAGCCTGGTTTGCAGATGATGGTTGACACAGGGAGCTGTTTGGACCTCTCCCTGACGTCTTCATTTGGTATAAAGTCTGACCATTTGATGCCTAAGATCTTACGTAGACACTTAGTGTCAAAAGCGTCAGTTTCTTCACCTGGGTGGTCTTGGTGTTGCCAGGTTTCACTGCCATATAGCAGCATTGGAATCACACTGGAGTTATACAGAAGTGGGATCATTAAATAAAGTACATGCCTAAAAAAACCAAATTGTCCCTCTCAGTACACTAACCCTGGGTGTGGTGGTTGGTAACCTTGATCATGACTCGTTCGTAACTAGGGTGTTTCTTGATGACCCAGATGCAGTCATAATACTCCTTTCCGTCGCCATTAGGGTTGAAGGTGATCTGCCCACTTTCCTGGCGCTCCACCAACCGTCCACAATCTGCAGGAAGAACACACTTCACTTCAAACATGACAGGAAGAACACACTTCACTTCAAACATGACAGGAAAAACACACTTCACTTCAAACATGACAGGAAGAACACACTTCACTTCAAACATGACAGGAAGAACACACTTCACTTCAAACATGACAGGAAGAACACACTTCACTTCAAACATGACAGGGAAAAACACACTTCACTTCAAACATGACAGGAGGAAGAACACACTTCACTTCAAACATGACAGGAAAAACACACTTCACTTCACACATGACGGGAAGAACACACTTCACTTCACACATGACAGGAAGAACACACTTCACTTCAAACATGACAGGAAGAACACACTTCACTTCAAACATGACAGAAAGAACAGACTTCACTTCAAACATGATGGGAAGACCACACTTCACTTCAAACATGATGAGAAGAACACACTTCACTTCAAACATGACGGGAAGACAACTTACAACAGACAGCAAACATGATGGTAAGCAGACAGCAAACATGATGGTAAGACGACATACAACAGACAGCAAACATGATGGTAAGATGACATACAAAAGACAGCAAACATGATCGTAAGATGACATACAACACAGCAAACATGATAGTAAGAAATCTTACGACAGACAGAAAACGTGATGGTAAGACGACCTACAACGGACAGCAAACATGATAATAAGACGACTTGCAACAGAAAGCAAACATGACGGGAAGATGACTTACAACAGACAGCACTTACAACAGACAGCAAACATGATATAAGACATTTACAGACAGCAAACATGATGGTAAGACGAGTTACAACAGACAGCAAACATGATGGTAAGACGATATACAACTCACAGCAAACATGATAATAAGACAATTTACAACAGACAGCAAACATGATGGTAAGACGAGTTACAACAGACAGCAACATGATGGTAAGACGATATACAACTCACAGCAAACATGATGGTAAGACAACTTCCAACAGACAGCAAACATGATAGTAAGATGACTTACAACAGACAGCAAACATAATGGTTTGACGACTTACAACAGACAGCGATGGTCAGACGACTTACAACAGACAGCAAACATCATGGTAAGACAACTTACAATAGACAGACAGCAAACATGATGGTAAGACAACTTACAACAGACAGCAAACATGAGGTAAGACAACTTACAACAGACAGGAAACATCATGGTAAGACGACATACAACAGACAGCAAACATCATGGTGGTAGACGACATACAACAGACAGCAAACATGATGGTAAGACGACATACAACAGACAGCAAACATCATGGTAAGACGACATACAACAGACAGCAAACATCATGGTAAGACGACTTGCAACAACACACAGCAAGCATGACAGGAAGATGACTTACAACAGACAGCAAACATGACAGTAAGACAACTTACAACAACAGACAGCAAACATGATGGTAAGACGACTTACAACACACAGCAAGCATGACAGGAAGATGACTTACAACAGACAGCAAACATGACAGTAAGACAACTTACAACAGACAGCAAACATGATGGTAGACAACCTACAATAGACAGCAAACATGACTGGGAAGACGACTTACAAGACAGCAAACATGACGGTAAGACAACTTACAACAGACAGCAAACATGGCGGGAAGATGACTTACAACAGACAGCAAACATGATGGTAAGACGACATACAACACACAGCAAACATGATGGTAAGAGACGACTTACAACAGAGAGCAAACATGATCGTAAGACGACTTACAACACACAGCAAACATGACAGGAAGACGACTTACACACACAGCAAACATCATGGTAAGACGACTTACAACAGACAGCAAACATGGCGGGAAGATGACTTACAACACACAGCAAACATGATGGTAAGACGACTTACAACACAGAGCAAACATGATGGTAAGACAACTTACAACAGACAGCAAACATGATGGTAAGACGACTTACAACAGAGAGCAAACATGATGGTAAGACAACTTACAACAGACAGCAAACATGATGGTAAGACGACTTACAACACACAGCAAACATGATGGTAAGACGACTTACAACAGACAGCAAACATGATGATGGTAAGACAACTTACAACAGACAGCAAACATGGCGGAAAGATGACTTACAACACACAGCAAACATGATGGTAAGACGACTTACAACAGAGAGCAAACATGATGGTAAGACGACTTACACAGAGAGCAAACATGATGATGGTAAGACGACTTACAACACACAGCAAACATGATGGTAAGACGACTTACGACACACAGCAAACATGATGGTAAGACGACTTACATCAGACTACACAACACACAGCAAGCATGACAGGATGACTTACAACAGACAGCAAACATGACAGTAAGACAACTTACAACAGACAGCAAACATGATGGTAAGACAACTTACAACAGACAGCAAACATGACTGGAAGACGACTTACAACAGACAGCAAACATGACGGTAAGACAACTTACAACAGACAGCAAACATGGCGGGAAGATGACTTACAACAGACAGCAAACATGATGGCAAGACGACTTACAACAGACAGCAAACATGACAGTTAGACAACTTACAACAGACAGCAAACATGATGGTAAGACAACTTACAACAGACAGCAAACATCATGGTAAGATGACTTACAACAGACAGCAAACATGATGGAAGACGACTTACAACAGACATGTAAAAACATCATGGTAAGACGACATACAACAGACAGCAAACATCATGGTAAGACGACATACAACAGACAGCAAACATGATGGTAAGACGACTTACAACAGACCGCAAATATGACAGGAAGACGACTTACAACAGACAGCAAACATGATTGTAAGACAACATACAACAGGAAGCAAACATGGTGGTAAGACGAAATACAACAGACAGCAAACATGATGGTAAGACAACATACAACAGACAGCAAACATCATGGTAAGACGACTTGCAACAGACAGCAAACATGATGGTAAGACGACTTGCAACAGACAGCAAACATGATGGTAAGGCAACTTACAACAGACAGCAAACATGATGGTAAGGCAACTTACAACAGACAGCAAACATGATGGTAAGACGACTTACAACAGACAGCAAACATGATGTAAGACGACTTACAACAGACAGCAAACATGATGGTAAGACGACTTACAACAGACAGCAAACATGATGGTAAGACGACTTGCAACAGACAGCAAACATGATGGTAAGGCAACTTACAACAGACAGAAAACTTGACTGTAAACAATGTACAAAAGACAGCAAGCATGACTGTAAAACGAAATAAAACAGACGGCAAACATGACAGTCAGACAACTTACAACAGACAGCAAACATGATGGTAAGACAACTTACAACAGACAAAAAACTTGACTGTAAAACAATGTACAAAAGACAGCAAACATGACTGTAAAATGAAGTACAACAGATGGCAAACATGACTGAAAAACAACATACAACAGACAGCAAACATGACTGTAAATGGTGTACAACAGACAGCAAACATGACTAAAGACCAACGTACAACAAACAGCAAACATGACTGTAAACGACATTCAGCAAACATAACTGTAAAATTACATACAACAGACAGCAAAGATTACTGTAAAACAACATACAACGGACAGCAAATGTGAATGTTTAACGACATACAAAATAGCAAACATGACTGTAAAACGACATATAACAGACAGAAAACATGATGAGAGCACGACATACAACAGATAGCAAACTTGACTGTAAAATTACATACCACAGATAGCAAACATGACTGTAAAATGACATACAACAGAAATGGGGAGTTTGTATTATACTCCCTGTTTGGCTAGTATACTTACCATGTCAGACCATAGCATTCAATGGCAGTTAGTTAGCTCTACCAGGCTGAACTTTTGTGGTTAATGCAGTAATAAGACCATCATGACGCCCACCCTACTTCCGCCATAGGAAGAAAGCCGGTGGCCGCTTCCTGTTCCTCATTCATCGAGGCCAGTGCACAAGGTAATCCCGAGAACCTTGGCACTAGAGGGGAAGGTAGGGCGGGCATTAGAGTCTGACATGGTAAGTATACTAGCCAAACAGGGAGTATAATACAAACTCCCCATTTGGGTGTCATACACTGCACCATGTCAGACCATAGCAGAATTTAAAGGAAATGGAGGAGGGCCGAGTGCCCTAATGGTTCTTGGGGTTAGAGGGCGGAACAGATATAGCTGCATTAGCCGCCACAAAACAGATCCCTTAGAACCATCAGCCCTGGTCATGCGGATATCCCTTAAATAAGTTTATGAAGGGCTTTTCCGAACGTAGGCTGCCTCCAGTAGATGGCGCACAGGGGACAGAGTGCTGGAACGCTGCGGAAGTGGCCAGCGCTCTGACCTCATGAGCCCGGGGAGATAAGACGGGGAGATCCTTGTACGCCTGGGCGTAGGCAGATCTGACCGTCTTGGAAAGCACCTAGAGATAGTGCCAGCCGAGATGTCTTTATTACTACTGGGGATGATAGAAATGAGGAGATGTCTCTGGCAGGTGTGCCTGGGGCGCGAGCGTTCCCAGTGGTATCTCGGACACCTACAAGGGCACAGGTCCATGTCCTCCCCGCTTTCCCCTCTTCCCAGGATATCCGCCAGTGAGTGGATGACGAGGGAGGGAGAGGCCGTGCCCAGTTCCTGATTCTTAGGTAAGAATTCGGGAAGAAACTTTAGAGAGAGCAGTCCCTGTGGAAGGCAAGGTCCCTGGGTCCCCGCTGAGGGCATGAATTTCGCTTCGCCTTCTGGCCGAAGCCAGGGTGAGGAGAAATGTGGTCTTCAGCGAAAGAAGGTCAAAGGGAGGGTGGCGACAGGCTCGAAGGGGGTTTTCTGAGAGCGTCAGGACAATAAAGAGGTCCCAAAGTGGGATGCGCCTTGGGGACTGGGACTCACGTAGAGCCACCCCCCTAGAGATCTATCTGAGAAGGAAGTCCTTCTTAAAGAGGGTCTGCCGAGATGGCGAATAGTGGTGCAGATAGCCGACCTGTAGCCCCTGATGGAGCTAGCAGAGAGCTTAAGCGAAGGAACACGGGAGAGGGACATGAGGTCCGGAAACCAGGACTGGGTCGGCCACCAAGGGGTTATGAGGATGAGCCTGGGTCTTTCCAGTCTCGCCTTCCTGATCCTTGTGGAGGATGGGGAAGAGGGGAAGGCGTATGCTATGAGGCCCGACCAGGGAAGGGAGAGAGTGTCGATCGCATACGCTTGGGGATCGGGGACAGGAGAGACATACACTGGCAGACAATGATTGAATCGGGTGGCAAACAGGTCGACCATGGGCCTGAACCAATGTGCCCGCACCGAGGTTAGGGTTCGCCCGCTGAGGGTCCATTCCATGTGAAGGAGAGACCTGGACCGGCTGAGGGAGTCTGCCAGGATATTGCGGGTCCCTGCTATGTGTCTCGTGCGGAGGGCGATTCCCCATGCATGGCACCCGCGGAGGAGGGCCTCTGTCCGGAGGGAGAGGCTGATGGAGCAACGTCCCCCCCCCCCCCCACCCCCCCCCTCCCCCCTTTGTTGACATAGCAAGCCACCAAGGTGTTGTCCGTGAGCAGGAGAACAAGTCGGTGCGAGACCTGGGGTTGGAAGCGGAGGAGGGCAAGCCTGACTGCTTCCAATTTCAGGACATTGATGTGGACACAGGCAGTCTGTGCGTCCCACACTCCCGAGGCATGACTGTTCTCCAAGTGGGTGCCCCAGCCCAACTTCGAGGCATCTGTGTGCAGAGTTCCAAGGCTGGGTGGGGAGGGAGATGGGAACCACGGGGGTCAGTGTGGAGGGGTTGAGCCACTCTTCCGTAGCCCATTGAAACCAAGGCCCGAGGAGAATGGACTGATCCCAGCGGTTGGAGGTCTGAGACCAACGACGACGGAACTCCCTTTGGAGTTGGCACTTGGGGACCCGGCCTAGGGGAATGAGGGACGAGAGGGACTCCATCATCCCCAGGAAGAGGTAAGGGTTCTGGCCGAGGTGTGGGAGGATTGGCGGAGGTGGGAGATGAGGTCCACTATGTGGGTGGACCTCTCTGGGGTCAGGGAGACCTGCATGGAGATTGTGTCGAAACTCATGTCCAGAAAGGAGAACTGACTGGGGTTGAGTTCGCACTTGTTGGGTTTGATGACAAACCCTAGTATGGAACAGAGGTGCAGGACATGGTTGGTGTGGGATTGGCACTGGGCCTGGGAGAGAGCCAGGACGAGCCAGTCGTCCAGGTACACCAAGAGGCGAACGTCCTCCTGTCTGGCCAGGGAGGGGCTCTCCTTCACCACCTTCATGAAGAGGAAGGGTGCCAGGGAGAGGCCAAAGGGGGGCGCCTTGAACTGGAACACCCAACCCTGCCAGACGAACTGTAGGTATCATCTGTGGGATGGGTGTATAAGGATCTGAAAGTAAGCGTCCTTCAGATCTATGGAGGTAGCCCAATTGAGATGGTGGATGGAGTCTCTGATCTGAGTCGCAGTCTCCATCTGAATTTGGTGGCTTTGAGGAACTTGATGAGAGGAGAGAGAGGTCAAGGATGGGCCGCCATCCTCCTGAGGGTTAGGGGACCACAAAGTGGTGGGAGTAATACCCCGGGTTGGGATGGGAAATCTCCATGATGGGCCCCCCCTTTTGGAGGAGTTCTTCGACTTCCCAGCGAAGTGCCTCCACTTGGCCCGGGCAAGCTCGTGGGCCCAAGGCATTCGGAAACCCCTCTGAGGGGCCGGGGTAGACGTGTGGGTGGGATAGGGGGTAAAGATAAGGGTTCTCCCTGTTCCAATTCTCCAGTAGGTGAGTCTGCAAGTCACCTCCAGGGCTGTGCCTGTTGGCCGAACCGAAAATACTGCTGGGGAGTTTCGGCTTCGGCCTAGCGGGGGTATTAGGCACTTGGTGGACCGTGCGGTGCGAGGTGGGGCCTTCTTAGGATAGTGCTGGGGTCTAGCAAGGGGAGTGGAGGAACGAAACGAGGTTCTAGCAGGGCGAGGCTGATGAGGGGTGGGGCCTGGCTGCAAATGATGCTGCCTGCTTGCGTTCTTCGACTGATGGGAAATGACAGCAGTCGAATAGTCGCCCGATGAGCGACTGCTCCTGACCCGGGATGCACCGCAAGGCCGCCTTAAGCGCTGGCGAGAGATTAGCCTGTGACAGCACAGCATCTCTCCAGTAGGCAATTGTAGTGGATCCTGGTTGCGCTGTCCGCCGCAGCCGAAAGGTGATGCAATATCTTGTTGATCAGGAATCGCATCAGGGGGTTGCCAAACAAGCGAGATTCCGTCTCCTGGTGTGTCTCAGAATCGTGTGCGTCTGAGGACACCGAGACAATGCCATCCTCCCCCGGCCAGAGCTCCTCCACCCGCTGCAAGAGCATGTTGACAAAGGCATGTCCAGCAGTGGTGTGCAGATTCGCAGCATGATAGTAAGGTCTCACTGTGCGTCGGAAGGAAGAAGGCAAGCTGGCAGGTAAGGGGAGAATTTGGATCAGAATTCTTAGAACGCGCTTGCCCTTTCAGGGGAGCCTTGCCTTTAGATTTCCTGGAAATATCAAACGAAAGGCATTTTGAAATGGTGGTAGCTTGCCTTTTGGCTTTCGGACGCAGTGATCGTGTGTCCGCCAGTCAGGTAGAGGAGGTACCAAACTGATGGTTGCGCGTCCCCTCCGCAGAACCCCCCTCTACACGGCCGTACATTCTTCCGTAGCAAGAACGGATTGCTCTGAGGAATTGGCACGCGGGTCCTCCGGGGCAATGAGCGACTTCTGAACGGCGAAGTGGCTCAACTCGTCATTGCCCTTCACCATGTTGGGCTATGGTGGCAGAGCAAACATGGAGCACATGACCACAAAGTGGAGACAAGTCCGTCAATCGAGAGATCGTAAATAAACTCGATCGACCTTTTGCTAGAGCACTGATAAATACAGCACTGATAATACTCGATCGAGAGATCGTACAGAACTCGATAGGAGTAATAGAGGATCGAGAAATCGAATGGAAAACTCGATCTACCCATACTAGTAACATTAATAATGCGTACTGCTAGGCTGAGAGAAACTCGATCGACCTGCACTAGTACAATGATAAAATAGGGGATCGAGAAATCGAATGGAAAACTCAATCGACCCATACTAGTAACACTAATAATGAGTACTGCTAGATCGAGAGAAACTCGATCGACCTGTACAAGTACAATGATAAGAGTAAGGTGCTAATAACAGTGGAGCAGAAACCTCCGTACCGCTAAACCCAGGTACGATGTACGTGGATGACCATGAGGTGAGGCAAGATGGCAGAAAAATGACCGGTGAGGAAAGAAAGATGGTGGCCCGAACGAACGACTGCGAGTCTTAGATCGTCAAAGTTAATTTTACGGGAAGAGCGCGAGAGTTAAAACTAACGCGCGGAGACAGCAGAGAACGGGTAAAAAGGAATGGATGAGCAGTGGATGCGTTCCACCAGGAGGGGATGTGTTCCTACACCGGCGAGTAAGTACCGAATTTGGGGAAATGGCACTGAAAAACAAGGTCACGAGAGCAATCACGACGAGCGTGAAAATAAAATAGAAACACTCCAACCGAAGCTTCACACGGCAAGTGTACCCAGGGTTTAGTGCAAGCCACAACTGAACAAGTAAAGAAGCAAACACACAAGCAATCTTTACACAAAGGAGAAGTATAGGCAGACTGAGCACAAGACTTAGCTTACTTAGGCTGCAGGCCGAAAATGAATGGGGAACAGGAAGCGGCCACCGGATTTCTTCCTATGGCGGAAGTAGGGTGGGAGCCACATGACGGTCTTATTACTTCAACAGCCACAAAAAATCGGCCTGGCAGAGCTAACTAACTGCTGTTGAATGCTATGGTCTGACATGGTATACTATATGATGCCAAAAACATGACACATGACATACAACAGACAGCAAACATGATGGGAAGACGATATACAACAAAGAGATAAAAACAACATTTGATTTGGTTAAGTTTCATCGGTAAAGCCATGTGGACCCCCCCCCCCCTCCCCCAACAGCCCTTTTAAGGCTGTCAACACCTTTGGGGGGAAAAAGGTACCATGCTGAAAAAGAAACACACAACAAAGATAACATCTACATGTCTACATCTATTCACAGTGATTCTGAAAAATAGAAAATTCTCTAGATCTCACGGTTATAAGTTTGCTGCAAAATCACCAAAGCATTCCTTTTCATGACAGATAACACTTTAAGACACAGAGAGAGAAAGAGAGAGAGGGAGAGAGAGACAGACAGAGAGAGACAGATAGAGAGAGAGGGATGGAGGGGGAGGAAAGTCACAAAGTCATGTACCAAATACTGCAATGATGCGCCAAAGTATGGAACTCAGAGTCTATGAAAGCCAAGCTCAATCTCAACAGGCACCCAACAGAGATGAAGATATCAGGGAAAGATACTTACTTGTTTGAACATACGGCAAGGTGCCTCGCTCTGAAAGTGACAACAGAAGCATATGTTATTTTCAACAATAAGTAAACAATAACAATAATCAAAATAATACTCGTTTTGATTTTCTTAGCAGCGAAACACTACAGACTTATGTTCTGTACATCTGCTAATAGAGAGAGAAACTATTTGTACCTCATCAGTCACAATCATATATGCAACTACACATCTGCCGAGCCAAGAGAAACTCTATTTCCACTAAACCTCTTAACTAGCAATCCACCTGTTAGGGGTGACCTGCACTTCATTCCCATACAGGTTACTTGAGAAGGCTTCAGCAAAAAGATGTAGCGTTTTGAGCCATCTGATTCCAACGCTTGCAGCAAACATTTGGAACATGCTCAATTCAAACAAAAGAAAAAATTCTGAAACTTTTTTTATCACATACTTAGTGTGCCAAGCAAAAATAGATGAGAGACAGCGATATAGGAAATTTCATTTCAGTTGAAAGTGGTTTGACAATCCCAAATGTTGCTGAATCAACGGTGGCTCAGACATCTAGGAGTGTTTGAAATCACTTCACATCTCGTTGTCATTCTGCTGGATGACCACATGAGCAGTACCGCATTATCACACAGACAGATCCTGGATTTTCTAACTGAAAGTGTCAGCTATAAACAACACACAAACAGCCACCTGCACATCAAACCGTACCCACTGCTTAAGTTTTATGCAATGCTAGTCATGCTGATGGCTTTTGGGGTAACATGTTTAAGAAGAAAAGAAAAAAAAATGCACCCAAAGGTATTGTGGGATCCAGAGAAGTGCTGTCCTCAAATGCCCAACAATCCAGCCAAGAGAAATCCTGCACCATCCTTGGAAGCCTACACGGTGTTCAAATAGGCACAAGATAGGGTGCAGGCAGACAAAAGGGCATTCCATTAAGACATGAAGGGACATAACTGCTCACTTGCAGATTTTCTAACTGAAAGCGTGGGTATATACAACACATGAACAGCCATTTGCACATCAGACCAGACCATATCCACAGCTAAATTTTTATACAATTTGGTCATGCTGATGGCTTTTGGGGTAACGTTTAATCCTCTTGCATTTGCATTTTCCAGCCCCAAACAGCTCCTAGTATTCGTGTTTGTTTTTTTTATTTAGAAAGTTAACCTAAAACTCACCGACTGCCTTTGAAAGGCTGTAGTGGACAAAGTTTCCACTGCAATGCTGTCAATTTAGTATGCAAAATTCTAATACATCATATTTCATAATGCAGAGATGTCACATGTTTGGGATGCATGTTGGTGTCATTGTCACCCTGTTTGTCACAAAACAATGGGGCATCAAACGTTGACAATGTTACCATGACAGACCAGACAGACAATATCATTGTCAGCATGCATTTGTTAGTATAAATCATCAAAGGGTGCCCTACCTCAACTTGTTAAACAGCAGTCCTGGTTCAGTAAATCGAATGTGAGGTGTCACACACTCAAACATGCAGCTAGGTAAATTTGCAGTTTTTGTTTTTCATCCTAAAAAGTTTGTTTGTCACTACTGAACGATTATGAACACTGGTATATACATACAGTCACAGAAAGAAGTAAATTCCATTCTTTACACTTTAATGTGGTGTCTGGTCACACACGGCAGCAAGGTAAGTGTCACCACTGTCACATGTCACCAATATGGTGAACACCATTTGTGATCCATGGGTTTCTACCATGTTTGCCGCATGGTAGTCACGGAAAGTCGTTGTGCTGGCAAAGAGGGATGTCACAGAAAGAATACTTGAAGGATATCTCAGGCTGTCGGCCTTCAGCTGTCTTGCAACCAACATTGACACACTGATGACAGGTGCCCTTTCTTCCTTTAATTTTCACCTGTTTATAGTGGTCAGTTGTGTCTTTTGCAAATCGGGGCCTCTGCTACATTTGACCGTCTGCAAGCACTCTTCTTCCTGCTGGTAAAACCAGCACGGAGCTGCTCTGCCACGTCAGCCCTGAGCCACAGGTGGTCATAGGTCTTCTTGGGTTTCGGAGTGTGGGGTGACCTTTTCCAGGTGATGCATGCCTGAACGATGATGAGGTTGATAAAAGGTATGGGAGAGATAATGCCACCACTTCTTATTCTGATGGCCAGCCGGGTAGTAAGCCCTGTGCTGGTCAGACTTGTCCACCCCTCCCATGTTGTGGTTGTAGACCTTGATGACATGGGGTTGCAGCTTGTCGTCGCTGTCAGGTGCAGGTGCAGGTGTTGTCTTAACCTGGTGGCTTTATATACTGTCACCATCAGGGGCCCCTTCTCCATCTGAAACAGCTCTCCTTGTTGTTGTAGGCGAGCCTTGGTCACCTCCTCTGCAAGCCCTTTGCCGGTTGGACATCACTGTGGGCAGGTGTAAGTCTTATGACAGGTGTCGCATGAGTGGCACAGAGATAAAACAAAAAGGTCAAAGTACAGGTGTCGTTTCTGCCTGTAGTACTCTGAAGCCATTTTGTCAACTACTTCATGTCCGAAGGGGTACATTTGTGTTTGTGCAGCCCTGTTCACCAGTATAAATGTTGATGACAAATGCAAGGGTTTAAGAAAACTGTTCCCCACCTTCATAAATTCCAAAATTAAATCTATGGAACATTTCATATAAATGTTAAGTTAAAAAAACAGCATGAAAGTTATAACTTTAAAGATTATTCCATGTATGCCCATACATACACCCACCAACAAGGAAATAAACAGTTTCAAGTCAACAGTTTGCTCCACCCTGACGTCAGATCTGTTCAGAAACAAAGACACTAATTAATCAATAAGGAAAATGGAAGGTGGTGGGGATGGTGAGGGAGGAGGAGGGCAACAAATGTCAAGCATGACATGGGACTGTTTCATTTGTCCTCTTTCAAACGAACTTTACTTTGCAGTGTTGTCATGGAAACACAGACATGCCCAGAAGAATGCTGGCTACAACAAGCAGTCACCATGCTCTTTCCAAGGCAGGTGGCGCTCTTCATGAGGACCTGCGATATTAGGATCACAATGCCCCCCCCCCCCCATCTCTGCCTTGCCCTTTTGTTCCTCCTTCTGTCAACTGCTGGATGTTAAAGCATGAAAATGCTAAGACGCTGGCCCTTACCCATAGTACTGCGGGCCCTTACCCATCTCCCTGTGAAACTTGTAGGTGGCTCTGAATCCCATTAAGGAACGCCCAGTGACCCTGTATGGCCCTGTCTCAAAGGTCATCTCCAGCTGGTCACTGTCGGAAATGATCCAGGGTCGGCTGGTGGACCCCCAGATCTTGTTCTTGATGTTGGCACGGTCAAACTGAGAGAGGGAACACCACACAACATTATTTCACACTCTACGGTATGTCAAACTGAGAGATGGAACACCACACAACATTATTTCACATTCTACGGTATGGTCAAACTGAGAGATGGAACACCACACAACATTATTTCACACTCTACGGTATGGTCAAACTGAGAGATGGAACACCACACAACATTATTTCACACTCTACGGTATGGTCAAACTGAGAGATGGAACACCACGCAACATTATTTCACACTCTACGGTATGGTCAAACTGAGAGATGGAACACCACACAACATTATTTCACACTCTACGGTATGGGTCAACTGAGAGATGGAACACCACGCAACATTATTTAACACTCTACGGTATGGTCAAACTGAGAGATGGAACACCACGCAACATTATTTAACACTCTACGGTATATGGTCAAACTGAGAGATGGAACACCACACAACATTATTTCACACTCTACGTATGGTCAAACTGAGACATGGAACACCACACACAACATTATTTCACACCCTATGGTGTGGCAAACTGAGAGATGGAACAGCACACAACATTATTTCACATTCTACGGTATGGTCAAACTGAAAGATGGAACACCACACAACATAATTTCAAATTCTACATTCTATGGTCAAACTGAGAAATGGAACACCACACATCATTTCACACTCAACGGTGTGGTCAAACTGAGAGATGGAACACCACACAACATTATTTCACACTCTACCGTATGGTCAAACTGAGAGATGGAACACCACACAACATTATTTCACACTCTACGGTATGGTCAAACTGAGAAATGAGAAAACACCACACATCATTTCACACTCTACGGTGTGGTCAAACTGAGAAATGGTACACCACACATCATTTCACACTCTACTGTGTGGTCAAACTGAGAAATGGTACACCACACATCATTTCACACTCTATGGTGTGGTCAAACTGAGAAATGGTACACCACACACCATTTTACACTCTATGGTGTGGTCAAACTGAGAAATGGAACACCACACATCATTTTTTGGTACACCACACATCTACTCTACGGTGTGATCAAACTGAGAAATGGAACACCACACATCATTTCACACTCTCTACGGTGTGGTCAAACTGAGAAATCGAACACCACACATCATTTCACACTCTACGGTGTGGTCAAACTGAGAAATGGGTCATCAAACTGGAACTGAGAAATGGAACACCACACATCATTTCACACTCTACAGTGTGGTCAAACTGAGAAATGGAACACATCATTTCACACTCTATGGTATGGTCAAACTGAGAATGGAACACCACACATCATTTCACACTCTACAGTGTGGTCAAACTGAGAAATGGAACACCACACATCATTTCACACTCTCTACGGTGTGGTCAAACTGAAATGGAACACCACACATCATTTCACACTCTACGGTGTGGTCAAACTGAGAAATGGAACACCACACATCATTTCACACTCTATGGTGTGGTCAAACTGAGAAATGGAACACCACACATCATTTCACACACTCTACAGTGTGGTCAAACTGAGAAATGGAACACCACACATCATTTCACACTCAATGGAGCAGTCAAACTGATAGACGGAGGAACATAGAGTGAAATGATGATGTGTCTTCCATCTCTCAGACAGCAGTCAAACTGAGAGATGGAAGACACATCATCATTTCACACTCTATGGAGCAGTCAAAGCAAGAGATGGAATATAACACAACATCATTTCAGTCTATGGAGCAGCCAAACTGAGAGGTGGAATATAACACAACATCATTTCACTCTATGGAGCAACCAAACTGAGAGATGGAATATAACACAACATCATTTCAGACTCTAAGGTGCAGTCAAACTGAGAGATGGAACAACACACATCATCATTTCACACACTATGGAGTGGTCAAAATGAGAGATGGAACGCACATCATTATTTCACACTCTATGGCACAGTCAAACTGACAGACGGAACATAACATATCATCATTTCACACTCTATGGTGCCGAGAAACTGAGAGATGGAACAACACACACATTAAACTGAGAGATGGAATACACATCATCATTTTACACTCTATGGCACAGCCAAACTGACAGATGGAACACACATCTTTATTTTACAATCTATGGCACAGCCAAACTGACAGATGGAACACACATCATCATTTTACACTCTATGGTACAACCAAACTGACAAATGGAACACACATCATCATTTTACACTCTATGGCACAGCCAAACTGACAGATGGAACACACATTATTCTACACTCTATGGCACAACCAAACTGACAGATGAAACACACTTTATCATTTTACACTCTATGGTACAGCCAAACTGACACAAATAGAACACACATCATCATTTTACACTCTATAGCACAGCCAAACTGACAGATAGAACACAACACACATCATCATTTTACTCTATGGCACAGCCAAACTGACAGAGATGGAACACACATCATCATTCTACACTCTATGGCACAGCCAAACTGACAGATGGAACACACATCATCACTTTACACTCTATGGCACGGCCAAACTGACAGAGATGGAACACACATCATCATTCTACGCTCTATGTCACAGCCAAACTGACAGACGGAACACACATTATCATTCTACATTCTATGTCACAGCCAAACTGACAGACGGAACACACATCATCATTCTACATTCTATGTCACAGCCAAACTGACAGACGGAACACACATCATCATTCTACACTCTATGTCACAGCCAAACTGACAGATGGAACATATTCATGGAAACCTAACAAACACATTCAAGGAAGCCTAACAAACACATTCATGGAAACCTAACAAACACATTCAAGGAAGCCTAACAAACACATTCATGGAAACCTAACAAACACATTTATGGAAGCCTAACAACCACATTTATGGAAGCCTAATAAACACACATTTTTTTCTGTGCATAAATGTCACATCATCCTATCAAGACTCTGAATATGAAAACTGACAAATAAACCAACAAAAGCAACTTGAACAAGAAATGCAGACATATAATCTATATCATTGTGACCATCAGGAATGCATTTCTGAAAAACAGGTGTTCTATATACACCATCACACAAACATAATGCGTAGTAGTAGAGAACTGCAAATGCTGACAAACACAGAATCACATGGAGTCATGCCTGTACAGATACATGGAGGCATACATACGTAGTAACTCTCTCTCTCTCTCTGACAGTACTCACAAGGATGGATGAGAAAGGTGAGAGGTGCCAGTCGTCAAAAGAAACCGTGATAAAATCATCGTACTCGGGGGCCTTAAAGACGTACTTGTAGATCTCCGAGTTCAGTGCATACTCCGCAGGAAAGAATGGGGAGGAGAAGCTGAAGGGCTGGCCAATTTCCCAGTGACCCTTCAAAATACTGCGTCTTGTCTGGGGGAACAAACACTTGCATTCGTCACGTGTGAGAAATATGTGTCTCATGTCGTAATTCTACATCTTGAGAATGACAGTAAACTACAGTATGATACATGTCTCATGTCGCAATTCTACATCTTGAGAATGACAGTATACTATAGTATGATACATGTCTCATGTCGCAATTCTACATCTTGAGAATGACAGTATACTACAGTATGATACATGTCTCACGTCGTAATTCTACATCTTGAGAAAGACAGTATACTACAGTATGATACATGTCTCACGTCGTAATTCTACATCTTGAGAATGACAGTATACTACAGTATGATACAGGTCTCATGTTGTAATTCTACATCCTGAGAATGACAGTATACTACAGTATGATACATGTCTCATGTCGTAATTCTACATCTTGAGAATGACAGTATACTACAGTATGATACATGTCTCATGTCGTAATTCTACATCCTGAGAATGACAGTATACTACAGTATGATACATGTCTCATGTCGTAATTCTACATCTTGAGAATGACAGTATACTATAGCATGATGGTATCTCTTTTGTTGAGTCATGACTCCTCTTTCCCAAAATCACTCTTTCCTGAGAATATTCAGAAAAAGAAGGAAAAAAAAAACAATCATGGTTTATGGTCACTCTTGAAAACACTGATTGTCCCCACTGCCTTAACATCTGAACTTTTTGTCTTACTTTCTTCAGTTAATCTATCCCTCTACTGGCTCTTCATATGTAACAGGCACATTTTTTTCCTAACAACCTGGATGAGTGAATCTCAAAACAACTAACAACCCACCACACATTTTCATTTTCAGCCCTCCCTCCCCCCCCCCCCCCCCCCCCCCCCCCCCCCCCCCGCTATCACCATCCACATCCCTCCAATTTTTTTACACAAAGACTACACACACAAAAAAAGATAATAATAAATAACAATAACTACAGTAATAATGTTTCTGACAATGACCTTGCTTCAAGGTCAAGGCGATAGACAAAGGGACAGTTTCTGCATTTTGGCCAATGTAAACTGGAGCCTTTGGTCAACCAATGAACTGTAAGATGCACAGAGCCATTACCAGTTATCCCAAAATTGCCACTGGTGTGCTTTTCATTGAAAAATGAGAGAATCTTCTCCAAAGAACACGAATCTGTGGAAGTTTGGTGAGAGAACACAGAGGGTGAGGGTGGGGATAGGAGTGCAAGTGGGTGGGATGGAATTCGTTTTCATCTGCCATCATGCATGCGCACAGCAGAGGGTAGAGTGATACCTATCTTGTAGCAACTACAAGGAAAAATAGTTCTTCCAATTACAAATAATTTTGAAACTTGATTTTCGGTATACTTCAGATCTGTTTACCCTGACATTGCTATTGGTTTACTTCTCTACTAAAATAAGTGCACTTTTCTACAGAATGTGTGTGTACACACCTTCCATGTTTCATAAATGCAGGCTGGATGGGTCAGAGCATGGGGGTCCAAATTTTTCATAAGATGGGAGGGTTGGGGAAGGGGGTGGGGGGTAGGGTTCATCGACAGTCACACAGCTTGGGAGTATGGGGATTCCCGCTGATTTTTGCAGGATCTCCAGTAGAAATAGTCACGCCCAATACAAATTACTTTCCACCTTGATGCATCAACATACTTTGATACAAATTCATTCATTCATTCTTATTAGGCCCCCCCTCCCCTCCCCCTATTTCACAGCCTGTAATCCTCGCTGTTTTTTTTTCCGAAGTATCAGCATGTTACTGAAGGTTCGGCCACAGCCAAACGTGATTTTCCATGCCAGAGGTTTTGAGAGTTGTTGCTCCTTGGTCAAATCACACAAAGAGAACACACTGATTATCGACCACTAGGTGCAATAACTGCTCCACAACTTTGCTCTAGATTTTTACTTTGAATCTTTTTTTCACTTCGTTGTAATCATCATATTTTCATCAAACATGAGTATGAAATACAGCAAAATTGTATGAGTAAACAATTCTGATACACTGGTATAAATTCATGAACTTTTGACTTTTTTCCCAATATTTCAGGGTCTGTAGTCACTGCCATTGTTTGTATGCACTTGTGTGTTTTCGCACAAGCAGATACAATTTCACACACAAGCGTTATCTGCTTATCAATAGTTGTAGCTCTTTGGTGAAAGCACCCAAATTAGCAGACGATGGATACCATCCACATGTGCAATTAACACTCAAAAACCTCTTTGGTTGTTTTTTTTCTTTATTTTTTTTTTTTTTCTTTTTTTTTTTCAAGGCAATAATATTGTTACATTCCACATGTCCAATTACCACTAAAAATGTTGGTCTGTAGGTTTTTCTTTTTACCTTTTCTTCCCCCACCCCCTTCCCCCCCTCAAATTGTACTTATCATATTTTTGCCTAATAAGTGCAAAACACAGAAAGAGTAAACAGGCCAGGATGCCTCATTCAGAATTTAAACAGCGAGTCACCCACTATGGTGCAGCGGTTAGCACTTCGGTTTGACATGGAGGTTTGGGAATCAAACCCTTGGAAAATGCACCATGTCTTTTTTTCTTCTTCTTGTTTTTTTTCATTGGTTAGCTACTCTGAAGTCTGGATGAGAATGCTGTAAGCTGAAAACCCATTTCATTCATGCATCCCTTAGTGTGTTGTTAATATTTCCTGGCCAATACTGTGCGTGTTCATTGATCTCCTGAAAAACTAAATTAAGCTTAACATGCAAGTGGATGTAATCTGTCACCCAAGGCTGGCCAGTCGGCCAGTTCTGTCTGGTGGTTCTGGGACCAGCAATGGAGCTTCACAGCATCATAAGCTGAAAAACTTTCTGAGATGGTCTCAGCCAATGGCCAATCATCAGAACAACAGTACCACACACACAGAAAAATCTTGTAAAACTGCAGTTCATCTGAGAACATTCAATTCTTGATTATTTTATTCTTTCACCTTCTGCAATGATCCTGAGGCGCGAAACAGCACATGTGGATCCATGGTTCTGTTGGCGCAGGCGATGACGTAGAGATATACCTGGACTCGGTGACAAAGTCCAAAATGGGAGGGTACTCTCCAGTTGTACTGCTGCTGCTGGTGAAACTGGATGCCAGTGGCTGCTGTAGTCTTTGTCATACAGGTGAACATAGGTACAGCTGCAACAACAAGTAATATGGGCTTTTTTCCCTTTTTTGTGAGGTCATGATATTAATCCAACACAGCATGATGACAGGGGTAAGGACGGTGATGGTGGTGGTGGTGATGCTGGAGGTCACCGACAATGATGACAGCACTGATGATGATACTGCTGACGAGATCAATGACATCATCTCCATGTCACGAGTTCACACAAATGATCATATTCAATGAACAAACCCTTTGAAAGCTTCAAGGAAACTATCTCCATCCCCATTCCCATCACCCTGACAAAAAAGCTCATTTTAAGATTAACCCTTCTAGATTGTTCATTTGTGCTTTTGGTCTGTTATTTTAACATTAATCCTAGATTGTTTATTTGTACTTTTGGTCTGTTCTTCAAACCAATACAGACAGGCAATATTTTACATGTAAATCAGGAAACCTTCTCCCTCTTTTTTTATATTCTATTCTCATTTTTTTATCCAGAAACACCGCTCCAGGGAAACAGCCTAGAGAATAAATTCAAATCGGTCTACAGTTACCACACAAAATTTGTAAATGACAAGCATGAAAACACTAGTAAAACAGTTTCCACAGTGCCCAGACTTAGACACCTATGACTACTTGTGAGAATCATTACTCATCACAGATTACAGCAAGTTTTCCTGAAGAAACAGGCGTACAGTTGGTGATAGCACCATTTCTCATCACAGGTCACAGTATCTTGAAGAAAAAAACTGCTGTGCAGTTGGCCACTCCCTCTGGCTGACAGTGCAAGCTACGATTTTCCCCCCCCCATCAGATGTGAATTTCAGCATGACCATAATGAACAGCCATGACCATGGGGAAAGCATCAGTGCCAGAGAGCCACCTAATTCATGCCACAGTCTGATTCTGTGAGGTGGCCAGTGCTGGGGGGAAAAAAAACAAGAAAAAAAGAACCTGGCTGTGAATACACTCCACAATAATTGTATGGGGTGTATTTTAAGGGGAGGGAGGAAGGCGGTGGGGAGAGGCAGCCTGAAGCATGAGGCGCTGTTTGTTGTAAAACTGCACAGTAAACATCACACAACCTGCAAGGTGCACAGGCCTGAGCACGCACGGTATCTCCCTCCATCTCTCTGAACAACAATGGAATCTCTCAACAAACATCCCATGAAAGTCTGGCAAAACCCCCCCCCCCCAAAAAAAAAAACCCTGAATTTTCACAGACAGAAGTCTTAATTGTGAGATTAATCTGTAAAACACAAACTCTACAAAAAACAAGTCTCTGAAGAAAGGGTGGGGAGGTGGGGTAGAATGAGGGTAGGGAAGGGGGTGGGGAAGGTGAGTTTCTTGAAAGGGTGTGTAAACTGCACGTTTCACTGGCATCCCGCACCCCTAGCCCCTCTTCTTCCCACATTCTTACAGCCAGTTCCCACTAAGTAAGAGCTTTCTTACAGCCAGTTCCCACTAAGTAAGAGCTTTCTTACAGCCAGTCCCACTAAGTAAGAGCTTTCTGACAGCCAGTTCCCACTAAGTAAGAGCTTTCTTACAGCCAGTTCCCACTAAGTAAGAGCTTTCTGACAGCCCAGTTCCCACTAAGTAAGAGCTTTCTTACAGCCAGTTCCCACTAAGTAAGAGCTTACCCTGGCACACACCACCCCTTGTAGTCATCGTAGCCCTGTGCAGAGTGGCATGAATCATAGTGGAAGCTGGCATTGGCTCGCACACATGCAGGCGACAGGAGCTGCAAGTGGTGAACTGCATGCGGCAGTGGTGAGCCTGGGTGTGGTCGTTGTTGGTCCAGTTGACATAGACCACCAGGTCGTCCCCAGGGGTATCCAGGTGCTCACCATTGGGTTCATGACCGGGGCGTATGTCACATAGGTTCACCACTGCAGGCAGAAACAAAGGGGAAGTGAGGTTGAGATTTTTCTCAAGCAATCTTGTCACACTGTGTTCTGACAATTGCTTTTACAACACATGAAACACACACAGAATGATGATATGTGGAAATGTGAAGATCCCTTCACGTGCATTGTCAAATCATGAAATATGACAATACTTTCCAATCAGTTGACTGACGCTAGTGATATATATCTTTTTTTTTTTTTTTTTTTAGAAGGCAAACAGGAATGGAAAGGAGAAAGAGTGGGGAAGGCAGGGAGGGAGGGTGGGGGAGAGACAGGGGGGGGGGGGGGGGGGGGGGGGGGGATGATAAGGGCAAAAGGAAGAAGTGCATTCTGACCAACACACATAAGCACACTCATGTGTGTTGAGTGTAAGCACACAGAAGTGTAGATCTATATAAAGGGGGCACAATCAGGCATGCATACATCTTTGAAGTTTCATTTTCATCTGTTATGCTATTTACAATATTAAATATGTACTTCCCTTCAACAAAGAAGAAGGAAAAACCATCCAACACTATCTGCTCTGTTTGCTGACAATTTCTCTAACATCACACTGATCATCTTTTCAAACAAAACCAAAAAAAATAGCGGGATCGCCGCAATCTGAGGCGACTAACGTTAACATTTTTTTATAAACAAACATTCCACATTACAGATTTGTGAACTCACATAAAGCAAAACTTTTATTGTGGCACACTCAGGCAGCCTCACAAGCAGGTCAAAGGTCACAACATGCAGCATTACTGAGTCACAGGATTTGCATTGTCGCCTTTTTTTTTTTTTCTCATCCTACAATACATGCAGCCACAAATCCATCTCTCAAGGATACAATCTCTTTTTCACGCCATGAAGCAGTCATGAAGCTCACCACTGCTGAAGATAATTCCCATGTAACACCACATCATCAGGATCATGTAACCAACCTCTCCGTGCCATACTATGGACACACACGTGAGTTGCACACAGAAAGACAGGACAGTGGCTCAACACATAACGCAGTTGTCTACAATGCTAGAAAACTTTGAATCCCTGGTCAAATTCTTACAGACGTGGACCTTTCCCTCCCTCTTTCCACTAGACCTAAAAAGCAGCTGTCTGAGAGTTCACCTATCAGATGAGGCCATAAACTGTGGACCTATATACAACATGCACATAACACAGAGTTCATCTATCAGATGAGACCATAAATTATGGTCCTGTACACAACATGCACATAACACAGATACAAAAACCCAGAAATGAGGGGGTTCTCCCTTACAAAAGTCAGTATCCACTTTGATAGTTTAACAAAACATTCCCCTTGTGGTAAAGAAAAAAAAAAAAACAACAACAAACAAAACTGTTTTTGAAGATAAGTTGTATAACACTTAGCACTACAATGACGCAACTTTCTGCCAGTGTTGTATGTTATCAAATTGTAGTACATGCTTACCCTCTCTTTATGCTCATGGTCATAATCTGTTGTGATGCATCACACACACAGCATATGTGATGGCAAACTGACACAACACACAACACTACAATGACAGACTTTTCTACCATGTGACAGTAAAAAGACACAACACACAACACTACAATGATAGACTTTTCTGCATGTGTGTTAAAAAGACACAACACACACACTACAATGATAGACCTTTCTGCCATGTGATGGTAAAAAGACACAACACACAACACTACAATGATAGACTTTTCTGCTACGTGATGGTAAAAAGACACAACACTACAATGATAGACTTTTCTACATGTGACGGTAAAAAGACACAAGTGACAACACACAACACTACAATGATAGACTTTTCTGCCATGTGTGTTAAAAAGATACAACACACAACACTACAATGATAGACTTTTCTGCCATGTGATGGTAAAAAGACACAACACTACAATGACAGACTTTTCTGCCACGTGATGGTAAAAAGACACAACACACACCACTACAATAATAGACTTTTCTGCCATGTGATGGTAAAAAGACACAAGTGACAACACACAACACTACAATGATAGACTTTTCTGCCATGTGTGTTAAAAAGATACAACACACAACACTACAATGATAGACTTTTCTGCCATGTGATGGTAAAAAGACACAACACTACAATGGTACAACTTTGTCAGAGTTCTATGTTCTCACAAACAACAAACTGCATGTTATGCTTACCTTGTTTATGCTCGTAGTCATAGTCCTGTCCACTCACACTGCCAAGACCTGCTCCACACACACGGCAAGGATAAATATGTTTAATACATTAATAGTCACTGATAACACAGCCTCTGTGTGCGTGTGCATGTGTGTGTGTGTGTGAGTGTGTGTGTGCGCGCGCATGCGTCTGTGCACATGCACACACTTTAGGATGCATGTGTGAGTTCAAGCATGTATGGGTGAAGTGGGAGGACAGGGGCATAGGAGAGAGTGGAGGGTTTATGCGCTGTCTTCTAATGTGTCCTCACCAACTTGCAAGAATCATCACAGTCAATCAGTATCACCACATCTGAGGTGTCACTTCTGATCCACACATAATGTGTATCTGACAGGACTAAATGATGAGTTTGATTTAGAAAGAGTGGGGGTTAGTTGCCGCTAAGGACATTGACAAACAAAGCACAGGACAAGACACTGAGTTTGGTTTTGAACTGTGAATACAGTTCTCACATACATCTGTAATCAGTGTATGCAGCTTGTCATATGGGGAACTACATGCCATTAACCCCTCTCTCTCTCCCTCCCTCCTCTCACACACACACACACACACACACACACAGAGTATACCAACAGAGATGGAAGTATTTGTGGCAATCTCTTCTACATTATCAACAAATGAATGGCAGCTCCACATGTTGCACATAACTGTTGTGTCAGTACATGTTCATCTGCATCCATCATTAGGCTACAATGGGAGGCTGCGATAAAAAAAAAAACTTTGATGAAGAAGAACTGATAAGACATCATGGAAAAATGCTAAACCCAAAGCAACAAAAATCAATTCCTTCTACTCTCTAACAACTGATACGACCGACACAAAGGAAAGGTGCTCAACCAAAAACAAAAATCAATTCCTTCTGCTCTGGGCAGGTTTTATCAGCAGGCCGCTCCCAGAGCTCTCTTCTGCAAACACAGGCTTCATCCACTGCTCCAGACTGGACAGGAATGATTTTCACACTGATTAACTGTTGCCTACTGTTTTTCTTTCTACGTAGCTGCTCAGATGGTTAAAAAGGGGGAAAATGCTGACCGCAGGACACGGCATCAAAGGAGATGTAAAGCACAATCCTGTACAGCAGTCTCAGACTCGCATGGAATTCCAGCCTCATCTTCAGTCATTCATTACATGTATAAAGCTGATGGGACATCTAGCTGACTGGGACACACAAGCTGATGGGGCACCTAGCTGACCTAGACACTGACTGAATGGGACACCAAGCTGACTGGGACACCAAGCTGAATGGGACACCAAGCTGACTGGTATACCAAGTTGACAGGACACCAAGCTGACTGGGACACCAAGCTGACAGGACACCAAGCTGACTGGGACACCAAGCTGACAGGACACCAAGCTGATTGGAACACCAAACTGACAGGACACCAAGCTGACTGGGACACCAAGCTGACAGGACACCAAGCTGACTGGGACACCAAGCTGACAGGACACCAAGCTGACAGGACACCAAGCTGACTGAGACACCAACCTCACAGGACACCAATCCGACATGACACCAAGCTGACTGGGACACCAAGCTGACAGGACACCAAACTGACTGGGACACCAAGCTGACTGGGACACCAAGCTGATGGGGACTAGCTGACTGGGACATCAAGCTGACTGGGACACCAAGCTGACTGGGACACCAATCTGACAGGACACCAAGCTGACTGGGACACCAAGCTGATGGGATACCAAGCTGACTGACACCAAGCTGACAGGACACCAAGCTGACTGGGACACCAAGCTGACTGGGACACCAAGCTGACAAGACTACTGAGGCAGAAAACGGAGAAGGTGGAGCTGGAAAGAAGAATCAGAGATCCAACACAAAGTGAATAGGGGTCGAACCGAAACTTACAGCACAGAGCCACACACCTTGAGAAGAGGGGGGGAGGGTGTAAGAAGGTGGTGGTGGACTGGGGCATGGGGGGAACTGTTAACTGAAAAAAAAGCCTCCTCTTTCAAACAGAATAAAAGGAATTCACTTTCATTGCCGACTTACCCGACAGTAAAAGGATAGCAGGCAGGACACTAGACATCAATAACTGTGCCATTTGCATGCTGAGGTATTGATCAGCTACAGACCAGGTGCTGTCATGGTGGCAGTTCAGGTGGGTTGCTCCTGTGTCACCTTCAGCCTGTAACCCACACAGCAAGAAACACTGTCAGTGTCAATGCATTAGGGCTTGGCCCATTTTGTTCTCAGTTAGCTGAAATGGCATGTCACATCTGTGGTGGTGGTGGTGGAGCTATCCACACTCAGAACTCAGTGTGATCCATTGTGTGTGTGTGTGTGTGTGTTTGTGTGTGTGTGTGTGTGTGTGTGTGTGTGTGTGTGTGTGTGTAAGTGTACGTGTGTGTGTGTGTGTGTGTGTGTGTGTGTGTGTGTGTGTGTGTGTGTGTGTATGCGTGCGTGCATGCGTGATATGTACATGCGTATGTGTGTGACAGCTTGCATGTGTGTGTGTGTGTGTGTGTGTGCGCGCGCTTGTATATGCGTGCCAGTGTGTGTATACAAATGATATTCACAGTTTACTTGTCTCCTATGTTTGCACTTGTGAACACATCCTATTAAATTCTAGTTCAGTGCTGAGCACAGTTCAATGGACTCCACCATGTACCTGTGAACTGGTGAGGTGTTTGATACAACCAACCAGTGCGCAGAAAGTGCATTCATTCCACAAAACGCCATCCACTTATAGTTGAAAAATAAACAACTTGAGGGATGGCCAGGAAACGTTTGTTAACAGGGGAATACCATTGCTGGCCAGTTGTTTCCACATGTCACATGTCATCTTTCTTTCTTTTGAACTTCAAACTATAGAAATAAGCTTGGTAATCCAAAGGTCCACACAGGCATTTTAAGGCAAAGAGTGTAACTTTGCTCACTGTTATGCTCCTAACTGACATTTTGCTGTTTAGTTTCTTCTAAACATCAGACATATTAGTACTAATCATGTGCCAATAAACCAGTGCACCAAACCATCAAACAGCAGTCATCTGATCAATCAAAGATCTGCTGACATCAGTTATAAAGAATGATAATAATAATATGGTTATGTAACATGATCAAATGACTTTGCTGTACAGTCCTCCAGAAAACCGTCGACAGAGGGAGACGGAGGAAAAGACATATTAGAAATGGACTGATAACACTACAGACTGGACAGCGACACTGTTTGCACAGACCCAGGCCTTAACACACAGCCAAGACATCTGGAGTAACCTGGCATGATACATTATTCAGCATGGTGCCCCTTTGACTCTGCACACAGAGTTCAAGGACAGAAGAAGACACATTCTTATCGTATGTATTGCCCTCCACAGGTGTTTCAGATCTCAGCGCTCTGTAGATCTCATAACACCGCAGGGACAGGCATTCTTCTACAGTCTGAACTGTCATCATCAGCATTGTCCCCTGAGCACAGGTCACGGAGGTGCTGTGGCAGACACTGGTTGCAATCCACAGAGGTTATGGAGGTGCAATGGCAGACACTGGTTGCAATCCACAGAGGTCATGGAGGTGCTGTGACAGACACTAAGGCACTTCAGAAAGGTCAAGGAGGTGCTGTGGCAGACACTGGGGCATTCCAGAGAGGTCACTGAGGTGCAATGGTAGACACTATGGCACTCAGAGGGATAATGGTGGTGCTGTGGCAGAAACTGAGGCACTCCGCAAAGGTCACTGTGGTGCTGTGACAGACTGTGCCACTCCACAGACGTCGTGGAGGTGCTGTGGCAGACACTGGGGCACTCAAGAGAGGTCACAAAGGTGCTATGGCAGACAATAGGGCACTCTGAGGTCATGGAGGTGCAGTGGCAGACAATAGGGCACTCTGAAGTCATGGAGGTGCTGTGCCTTACAATAGGGCACTCAGAGATCATAGAGATGCTGTGGCAGACAATAGGGCACTCAGAGATCATGTAGGTGTTGTGGCATACACCGGGGCACTCCACAGAAGCGTTATTGAGGTTTTGTTGTGGCAGACACTGGTGCACTCTAGAAAGGTCACTGCGGTGCTGTGGCAGACACTAGGGCACTCCACAGAGGTCACTGAGGTGCTGTGGCAGACCATGGGGCACTCCACAGAGGTCACTGAGGTGCTGTGGCAGACACTGGGGCACTCCAGGGAGGTCACTGAGGTGCTGTGGGAGACACTGATTGCAATCCACAGAGGTCATCAAAGTGTGGGGAGAAAACTGGGGCACTCCAGAGAGGTCAGGTAGGTGCTTTGGCAGACACTGTGGCATTCCAAGGAGGTCATGGAGGTGCTGAGGCAGACACTGAGGCACTCCACAGAGGTCACTGAGGTGCTGTGGCAGACACTGGGGGCACTCCAGAGAGGTCATACAGGTGTTGTGGCAGACACAGAGGCACTCCAGAGAGGTTCACTGAGGTGCTGTGGCAGACACTGGTGCACTCCACAGAAGTCACTGAGGTGCTGTGGCAGACACTGGGGCACTCCAGAGATCATGGACTGGTGGTGGTGTTGTGGCTGATACTGGGGCACTCCAGAGGTCATGGAGGGGCTGTGTCAGACACTGGGGCACTCCACAGAAGTCACTGAGGTGCTGTGGCAGACACTGGGGCACTCCACAGAAGTCACTGAGGTGCTGTGGCAGACACTGGGCTGTGGCAGAACACTGGGTGCACTGGCAGACACTGGGGCACTCCACAGAAGTCACTGAGGTGCAGTGGCTGACACTGGGGCACTCCAGAGATCATGGTCATGATAGAGGTGCTGTGTCAGACACTGGGGCACTCCAGAGGTCAGGCTCTTTCAGACACTGGGGCACTCCAGAGAGCTCTTTCAGGTGTTGTGGCAGACACTGGCCCACTCCAGAGAGGTCATGGAGGTGCTGTGGCAGACAATGAGGCACTCCACAGAGGTCAGAGGTGCTGTGTCAGACACTGGCACACTCCAGAGAGGTCACAGAGGTGTTGTGGCAGACACTGGAGCACTCCAGAGAGGTCATGAAGGTGCTGCGGCAGACACAGGGGCACTCCAGAGAGGTCAGTGAGGTGTTGTGGCAGACACAGGGGCACTCCAGAGAGGTCATGGAGGTGTTGTGGCCGTTGGCACCCGCACCCTGGATTCCCCATCCCTACATCTTTGGTCATGGAAGGGTAGGAACGTTACGTCTAGTTCTCCACATTGTCCTCTGAGGTTTCCTTGCTTTACCACCACAAATTCCACCCTCTTCAGTACCCTGGGAAGGTACAGAAAGTCATGCAGGATGCATGATCAATACTGGACAAGCTTAGACCTGAACTGTGTCCCAAAACAGAATTCAAACAGTTATTCCTGCTAGCAGCAGCCAGAGGAACACAGCAAAAACATGATGACTGAACATCTGTTGGAATGACTGACAGCCTGTCGACAAATCTGCCTCGCATATCCTCAAAAGGGCAGCACTGCACCCTTGCTCTAGGTAACTGCTAAAGTGACAGTCATCCTGGAAATCTCATACCCACCCCAAAAAAATGAGCACAATACCAATGATAAATGACAGATAGTATCTATGGACAAGCCTGAATTACCTTCTCCCACGACACACTACCAAAACATCAATGAATACAACATCCATGGACACGCCTGAATTAATCTCTCCCAGGACACTAAGAAAACATCAATGAATGCAGAATATATATTAGGCAAGCCTGAATGACCTGCTCCCAGAACACTAGGAAAACATCAATGACTGCAATTTCTATGGACAAGCCTTAAAACCTCTCAGGACCCTAAGAAAATGTCAATGAACGCAATATCTATGGACAAGCATTAATAATCTCCCAGGACACTTGGAAAACATCCAAGAATGCAGTGTATATGGGCAATCCTGAATGACCTTCTCCCAGGACACTAGGAAAACATCCTTGAATGCAATATCTATGGACAAGCCTGAATTATCTTCTCCCAGGACCCTTAAAAAACATCAATGAATGCAGAATCTATGGACATGCCGGAATGAACTTCTCACAGGACCCTAAGAAAACATCAATGAATGCAGTATCTATGGACAAGCCTTAATAACCTCTCAGGACCCTAGGAAAACATCAGTGAATGCAGTGTTTTATGGGCAATTCTGAACAACGTTCTCCCAGGACACTAGGAGGAAAACATCCATGAATGCAGAATCTATGGACATGCCTGAATGACCTTCTCACAGGACATTGAGAAAACATCCATGCATGCAGAATCTATGGACATGCCTGAATAACGTTCACCCAGGACACCAGGAAAACATGAAAGCCACACATCAAGCCATGCAGTCATGACATCCTGCTTCAGTATCAGCCGGGTTACACTGATGGATGGCGAAGACGTGGGCAGAGGATGTGAGTGAAGGATTTGCCTGGAGTTCCACAGAAACATGTTCTGTACTGCACAACAGCTGAACAAAACACTCCAGCTTTAACCACTTCACAGTGCCACATCAAAAATCGAATTGTTGTCAGTTGAACACTACAGCTCGACGCAGCAATCATACACTATAAAAATGAAGACTGTAAAGTGGGACGGGGCGACACTCAATTCTAGTAAATATTTCATGGCTGAAATATGTTTTCAAGACACATAACCGTTAGTGTTACACATGCAAGTGCACATGCCTGCGCGAACACACACACAGAGTGACGTATCGTGACACATACACAATGACAGCTTCAACATACTACACACTCACTCACAGTAACACATTTACACATACTAACAAATAGGCAATGACAGTTTCAACACACACACACACACACACACACACACAAAAACAGACCATATGCCATAGATCAATGTAGACAAATACCCCCCCCCCCCCCCCTTATGAACAAGATCTTTCACAACCCCATCTGTCACCCACCTGCTCTATACTGAGCGCAGAAAACAATATTGGTCCCAGCCCGGCAACTTCAAACAGGATATCCTGCACCTCGTTCACGCAAACCACAGCTACTGCAGACGCAAACAAAAGTTGTGATGATAACAGGTCTCAGTACAGGAACTGCCTTTTCTTTTTTCCTCGGCAATGATTGGTTCTGTATCATGACCAGACACTATCACTCTACATTACTGCTGACTCATCCCTGACAGAAACAGGTCGTCTTCTTTTCCTCATCCCGTTTGAAAAGAACCAACTTTCTAAGCTTCCCCTCCTTCTCTCTCCCTCTCTTCCCCCCCACCCACCCCCCACCACAACACTGGTTACTTCTATTCCTTCCTCACACCAGTACTGCTTTCCTCACTCCTTGTTTTCTGATTTATATACAAAATCGGTGTAAAAATGCAAGATCAACAACATGTCTGCATTGTCTCCTCCAGTCCTCTTAAATCACAACAAGCCTCTCTCTTGCGCAAGTCTGCAGGAGGCAGTTTGCTGTAAAAAAAAAAAAAAAAAAGAAAAAAAAAAAAAGTAAACAGAAAATAAATAAATAAATT